>APFE030630738.1:0-17070 GCA_000404065.3 Pinus taeda | reverse complement strand
AAAAAATCCAGAGAATTATCCGCCTCTGAAAAAGAAGGGATAATTAACCGGATAAAAAAAAAAATCCAAGTTGTACTCGTTTGCTGATTGAGTTTGCTGATCGAGTCCCACATCCTAGGCCTGTTACAAATTCAAGAAACATCATACTAGCATCACTTATTACAATTCCCCGCAGGGTGTGGAATCTGGTACAAAGAAGAAAGATGATGAGAAGATAGAAGGAGAGTTAAAAAACTTTGTTGACTGATGACATCTGATGGTACAAGTGTCCTCTGGATCATCCTTGGGCATGGAGTCTTCACCAAATCATCAGGTGCTACTCCAGTAGTCAACATGGGGAAAACCAATTCTGCAGATGAGGGTTTTATTAATCTTACTGTGCCTCGACTTCTTGGAAGCTATTCGGCCCCTTTGAATCAATTTGACCCTCTTATACGACCTAGAATTGACCCACACATGTGGCTTGGAGAATGCACTGACAACTCGCACTCCTTGGCAGAATAATTCAACCTCCACTCGAAAATCGATTTCTTTGGCAAACTCGGCTAATCCTTTGCAAATCGTTCACTTTGGCAAATCAACTTCTCTCTTTCAATTCACGCCACTTGGAGAAGCTCAACCTTTGTAGAATGGTTTGATCTCCCTCTATCATTGAGAAACTGGAAATCATTGTGAAGAAATTCTCTCCGACAAAACAATCTCAATGACAACTGAACCTACTGTTGGTGTTTTCCATGTTATCACTGTGCCCTTGCTAACTTGAATTGTGTCTCCAAGAGCCCCATCGATTTCCTCTTATAATTTCTCATTGACAAATCAAGAACCACGATCTAATCTCAATTGATGGCTAAGATCATCTTGACCCCATCTAATCACTTTTCTAGAAGTCCCTAGAGAGAAATTCACTTGTCTCAATTAACACTGATTAATTAACCATTTTTGTAAGTTAGTCTTAGGAAAATAATTGAAACTAGTTAATTAAATCTATTTAATAAAATTTTCCTTTATAAAATGAATTGGGCTTGGAGATAATTAATCCATTTGTGTTTCTAGCCTCATTGACACCACTTAAGACTAAAACACTTGTCGGAGCTACATAAACTAGCACTCTCTTTTAGCGAGGAAGGTGTTCTACACAACACCCATCTTATCTCTGAAGAAGATGAATCTTGCCTTCCCCAAAGCCTTTGTCAGGATGTCTGCTACTTGCTGATGTGTAGGTTTATACTGTAGCTTAACTGTCCCCCATTGTACACAATCCTTGATGAAATGACACCTGATGTTTATATGCTTGGACCTATCATGACATCGAATTTTTGGAAGCCTGATGCAACTCTGATTGTCAAAGTGTATCATTGTCGTCTCTATCCTTGACCAAACAAGGCTACTAATACCTTTAGTAGCAAAATGGCCTCACATGTTGCCATGCTAGCTGCTATGTGCTCTGCTTCTGCAGAGCTCAATGCCACAGACTTTTGCTTCTTGCTGTACCAAAAGACAACTCCCAATCCCATGCTGAAGCAACACCTTGATGTGATTTTCCTGTCCAATGTATTGTCTACCCAGTATGCATCACTATAGCCCATCAACCTGATACCATCACCTTGAGTATATTTGATACCATACTAGATTGTACCTCGCAAATAACGCAACACATGCTTTGCTGCTGCTTAGTCAATTTCTCTCTAGCGACTTCTAGAAAAGTGCTTTGATGGGATCAACACATGCTTTACTCTTCCATTCAACCATGGATTGACTAAGAGAGTTTAATGCAAATGATATATTTGGCTTTGTGTTTCAAATACACAAGAGAGCCAATTAACTGCCTGTAGAGCGTGGGGTCCACATCCTTCTCCCTGGATGTATCTACCTTCCTCCAATTGGTGAGCATGGGTGTAGACATGGTGTAATCTTCCATCTCGAATCTCCTCAAGATCTCTATGTTGTATTTCCCTTGCCCAAGGAAAATCTCCCCATCTGTCTACCACACCTCCATGCCTAGAAAGTAGTGCATGAGCTCCAAGTCTTACATCTCCAACTTTATTGTTGTTCCTCTTGCATTCCTCTGTGAGCCCCAATGAACATGTTAAGAGCAAGGTGTCCACATATAGGACAAGAATGAGTACCACACCCCCAACCATGAAATAGTAGAGGTTTGCATCTGCCTCACTCTTCACAAAGCCCATCCCTTGCAAGTGTCTGTTTATGCGCTCATACCACGCCCTGGGAGCCTGCACACGTGGGTCTCATTGCCATGTGCTACAAAGTCCTCTGGTTGTTCAATGTACACTTCCTCCTCCAACTCGCCATTGAGGAACATCATCTTGACATCCATTTGTTGGAGCTTCCATCCCATCTGTGCTACTAGTGAGATCACGACCCTGATAGAAGTATACCTGGCCACAGGAGCAAATGTCTCTTCATAGTCTATTCCCTCCTGAGAGAACCCCTTGGCCACTAACCTTTCCTTGTATTTCTTGATGTTTCCATCTCCATCATGTTTGATCTTGTAGATCCAACATGATCCAATCACTGCCTTGCCTGTCAGTCTAGGCACCACCTCCCAAACATTGTTCTGCATGATCGAGGCATACTCCTCAACCATCGCATCCCGCCACCCCTGCTGTTGTGTGACCTCTTGATAGTTGGAAGGGTTGCTATCCACGATATGACTCACTAATTCCATGTAGCCAATGTACTTTTCTGGTTGTCTTCGCTCTCTCCTGCTCTTATGAGTCCCCACAAGCTTCCGAGCATCTCTGAGTGTTTGTTGAACCTCTTGGTTCCTCCTGCTTATTGTAGATGGTGATCTTGGACTTCCACATCCTCCTAAGGCATCTCTCGAACCCGATGAATCTGCTTCTCCACGCTTTGTGAACTCTTTGGAACAACTGTACCTGTACTCGTACTAGTAATAGTATGCGTACTATCCTGTCCCTGATTTTGCTATTTTACCCTTGGAGTTTTTGCTGGTTGCTCACTCCGATCAACTGCTATTGGCAAATCTCTAGACCTCCAATATGCCTTGTCCTCCATAAATTGAACATCTCTCCTGACAATTATTTTCATGATCCCTGGAATAAAAATCTGTTATGCTTTAGAAGTCTCACTGTACCCAACAAAGTACCCCTTGTTTGCAGTCTGATCCAACTTCGAACATATATCCCGTGGAATATGACAATATGCTAAGCTGCCAAATATCCTGAAGTGCTGACATCTGTCTTCTTCCCATTAAATGCTTCCGTTGGTTTCATCTTACCCAACACCTTGTGTGGGACCATGTTCTCAATATATACAGTTGTATTGCATGCCTTTGCTCATAAGTAATGTGCATATCCTGATCATACAACATGGCCCTCACTGCGTCTGATATTGAACAATTTTTCCTCTCAACAACCCCATTTTGCTATAGGTTGTAAGAAATCGTCTACTCTCCCTTGATGCCCTCATTGGTATAGAATGCCTCGAAAGCTTCCCTTGTGTACTCACCTCCATTATTTGACCAAAGAACTTTCACCTTCCTGCCCATCGAATTCTCCATAAGAGCTTTGAACGGAAGCGATTGAAGACCTCATCCTTGGTCTTCAAGAAGTATATCCAGGTATTCTTGGAGTAGTAATCAATAAAGGTTACAAAGTGCTCATGCCCTTTGAGAGACTTCATCAACATTGGGCCACATATATCAGAATGTACTAGATCAAGAACACCTTTGAATATGGTGTCACTCCTTTAAAAAGATGGCATGGCGAATTTCCCCATCACAAATCCCTTACACCCATCATTGTGCTCCATCTTCTTCTTGCCCTTCTTTTCGCCTTTCTTCCTATGTGGGCAATTGCTTACATAGTGGCCAAACTCATGGAAACTGTAGCACTTAACCTTTGAAACATCCTTCTTCTTCTTCTCTCCTTTGGGGCTAGGTGCTTTGCTAGAATCCTTCTTTGCTTTGCCTTTTCCTGCTAGAGCCAAGTTTTCTCGTTCTTCCTCACTTTTCTGGGTCCTATGACTACTGCAACTGACAAGACTCAATGTAAGCTCCTCTTGAGTGAAATCGCTCCGCAAATGATCCCAACTCAGTAGGGTATCTCGTCCATTAATCACTTGAACAAGTACTCTCTGATAGTTGCTAACTCGTCCTTGATAAGTCAAGACTCTGGTGAGGTAACTTACTACGCCTTCACCTTTGTTCATTCGGGTATTTCTCAGCTTCTCTTTGAGAATCAACTTTTTGTTCACGGTAGCATTCTAGAATAAATTTAGGATGGCATCCCACATCTTCTTCGTTGTATCCAAATCTTCGATATGTGGAACAATATGATCCTTAACCCTGTCTAGTATTATCTGCCTCGCCTTGGCATCTTCCTTCCTGTATGCAAGAAGCTTTGCTGCATTTGTTGGCACCACTAAAACACTAGTCACATATTCCTTGAGACCATTCTCATCCAACAACAATAAAATGTTGGCTTTCCAAACACCAAAGTTAGAAGCACCATCCAATCTATCTTGATCTCTCAATCCAGTTGAATGTGAAGATTCCTTGAATTGCAACAACTGTATATTATTCTCCTAAATTTAATAGTTTATTTGTCTTCCATAATTATTATTATGACAAATAACGAATAATTCACATTGAAATTATTCACAATAAAATTACGCTTCAGAAATCTTAAATTGGAACTGAAAAATAGATGCACACAATAAAAATGACATCGTTATTTTTGTATAGTAGTCCCTAGAAGCCTTGAAGGGAAAACCAATGCAACAAATGAGGGTTTTATTATTATGCAACCAAAATAGAGAATTACAACTGGATGCCCTACGACAATCCTTCGACACTTTATCTCAACTGGAAATGGACTAGAGATCTAAGATCTCCTTTGCAAATCAACTTGGTCTCCTTTGGCCCTGCTCGGAATCCTTCCCGGCACTCGCTCTGGTTGCCTGAAATGCGCATTGCTGATTGAATGAAATTCATACAACCTAGAAATTGCCTCCAGGTGAGCCGTCTTGCCTCTTTCTTCCTCTAGAAACCACTTGCTTTGCCTTCTGGATTCGGTCTCTTACAATTGAAACAAGCTGATTTCGGCAACTCGCACTAGCAATTTGGGCAACTCACATTGCTCTAGAGTCTGTACGGTCTCTTCGACAAATAAATTCGTTCTCCCTTTCCTGACTTTGAAACATGGGAAATCCTCCTAAGAATTTCTCTGGAAATTCTCACTGTTGCAAACCCCTACTACCTTCTTCTACCTTGCCTCCAACTTCACCTTGCTGAATACTGTGAACTAGGTAATTCGAACTGCTTTGCTCACTCGATGTGTTTTCTCGAAGGGATAACTAGGTAATTCGAATTGCTGTGCTCACTCGATGTGTCTTTTCCAATCTCTTCGACCTGCTCTTATAATTTCCAATTGGAGCTTCAACGACCAAGATCTAATTGTGATCGATGGCTCAGAGCATCTTAGATTCCGTCAAATCACTTTTTCTAGAAGTTTCTAGAGCAAAATTGATTTTCTCAATTAATACCCATTAATTAATCAATTTTCCTAAGTTAGACCTAGGAACTTTTTAATTATTGATCATATAATTTAATTGAGAGATTTCTAAGTGTTTTCTCTTGAAACCTTTCTTGGGTTTTGGAGATCTTGTGTTCCTTAGCCTCTCTCACACCTTAGAGACTAGAACACTTGTCCGATGCTACCAAATCTATCAAAAGCTGACACTGCCCTCATTGCCCTCTACTAGCCAGGTAGCCCTATTCTTCAGTCTCCACTCTATTTTTTCCTGTTCCAATAGCTTCATTTTTATTCTTTCTAAAGCTTAGTATTCTCCCTTTCTGTAGTGATTCCTTCCTTATTTGTTGCAGACAATTTCTTGATCTATTCCTTGGTCTCAATAAGATTTTGTTGAGCATTCTAGGCTTTTTTGTTTGCCCACTCTGCTATTATGTTTTAAACTTTCATCAAATTTATTGCAGATTCTTAAATAGTTGTCTCCCTTGTATTAGGTTCATATTTCTTCCGATTATAGGTGATCAAATTCCTGAAACATTATTCTTTCAGCAAATTATGGTTAAATTTGAAGGGCCTTGAGTCTTGACTCTTTGGGATTAAATTGATAAGAAACTTTTAAAAATAAGAGGATGATCACAAGCTTGATGAAAAGATCAGAGCATGAATCACACATTCACTTAGTTCTTTTTCAAAGTTCTGCAGTGGCATCGGCCTTGAACTGAGCTTGTGAATGAGCTTCGTCACAACCATCATTCGCTTGGAGGGTGTTAAAATTTGACATGAAGGTTTCACGCTTTACCATTTGGTGATTGAGCTGCAAATTGGGTGTTTTGAATACATTCTCATGAACGCTTATAAATTCATCATAATGAGGACCAGTTTGATCCTCTCTATACCCCTAATGGCTCCCTTTGTTCTAGTGGAAGAACATTCGGTCACAATAGAGGCAGTTCCAATTGTTACAAGCCATGTACTGGAATACAGTGGATGGCCAAACTCTGCCTGATGCACTTGCTCTGTCAAGTGAATCCCATTGCCTTCTTCTGCATTCACTTGGGAAAATGAATCCTTGTCAACGGTTGTAGCCTTTTTAATTTCAACAAGAATGAAGTTATAATCCTTATTACTACTACCATATTCTTGCCACAACTTTTTCAATGATGCCAGCAGGGCTTCCCTCATTGGATACTTTTCAAAGCTTCAGGTTTGTTGAACATTTCTGTCATTTCCAGCTCATCTCTTACCGAAGTTCTGTCCTCATCACAGTTTTCAAGGATCTGCTTACATCGTGGCCCACCATTATGGTGGGAATTCGCCCTTTAAACCTCATAAATCTGTTATAGTTTTACTTCACCATCATTGTTATAAACATGCTTTTTCCATTTTATAGGCTGCTTGTTCTCAACCTTTTTTGTAACCTCAAGGTTTTGGCTTTCAATGCGTGCAGAATCAGCAACCTACAAAATGTTTGATACCACCTAAAAGGATGGTCATCCCCTTGATTACGATCCGGGCTACCATAATTTTGCCAAGAATTTTTGTCAAGCTGGTTATGCTACAGTTCAGATTATTAATGCTTTCACATGTTTTAACCAACACCGAGTTGTATTGGCTATCCTTGGGGGCAGCAAACAAAATTTCCCTGTAAAAGAAATCTTCTCCCGGAGTTGTGGTGTTTCCATAGATGATACAAACTGGAGAACAATTATCAACATCATCCTTAGACACCTCAAAATTAGTAATATCCTGTCTATCACCATCACCCTTATACGCCTCAAAATTAGTAATATCCTCAGTATCACCAAAATTGTGTAGCAATATCCCTACAACACCCAAGGTTGTGCACATTTAGGCTATGATTAATCCATATTTCTTCACGCTTAGGACTCTTATCAGCTTGTTCCTTCTTATTTTCTACCTAGGCAAGTTGACAAATGGATGTGTCTTAACAAGTATGCTTAGTCCACATACAACTATTTTCACCATGAGCTTCACTATCTCTATCACAATAAAGTCATTATATGATTTCCAAGTAAGGCTTTTCTCTTCTGTGAGATGAGATGAACTCATGCAAATGACATGGGTCAACAGCCTTGCTGTCATAAACTGGAGCAGTAAGCAAGTTTTCTCTGTGAAATGTGTTCTTTTCAATAACTATAGTAGTGTTATCATCTTCAAACTTTTCAGCAATGTCTTCATCTCTGATGAGATGAACTCATGCAAATGACATAGGTCAACAGCCTTGCTGTTATAAACTGGAGAAGTAAACAAGCTTTTTTTGTGAAACATATACTCTTCAATAACTACAATAGTGTTGTCTTCTTCAAACTTTTCAGCAATGTCTTCATCTCTGTTGTTGTTGTGACAGAACTGCTGCTTTGGGACAACAGACACATCATCTTGTGGTTCAGTTTCTTCAAACGGCAGAATAAGAGCTTTCTCACTTATGGTGCTTATAGTAGTGTTATCATCTTCAAACTTTTCAGCAATGTCTTCATCTCTGATGAGATGAACTCATGCAAATGATGTAGGTCAACAGCCTTGCTGTTATAAACTGGAAGTAAACAAGTTTTCTTTGTGAAATGTATACTCTTCAATAACTACAATAGTGTTGTCTTCTTCAAACTTTTCAGCAATGTCTTCATCTCTGTTGTTGTTGTGACAGAACTGCTGCTTTGGGACAACAGACACATCATCATGTGGTTCAGTTTCTCCAAAGGGCAGAATAAAAGCTTTTTCACTTATGCTGCTTCATCTTCATCGTCAAACTTAGCAATGCCTTTATGACCTTCAAAGAAAGCAAGCTGGTCTTCCTCCTTTAGGAATGCCAATAGCTCTTCGTGTCTTCAAAATGTTGGCTATCTTATGCCCTAATCTTATGTCCCGACACTTGAGAAAACATTCAATGAAGGTTGCCAATGAGGATATGATCTTTGGACTCCAAGAGTGTCTAATCCAATCATTATTCCCTTGTGCGAATGAATGAACAAAAAATCTCATCATGACATTTTCACGTCTTTCCTTGAATTTTCAAATATTTCTTATCAGTGTTGCAGGGGAGCGCCCCCCCCCTTCGATCCCGCTCCCAATTTGTGCTCTGGGTGGGAGCGACTCGGGAGTGCGCTCCCGTAAAAAAATTTCTGCTTCCTGCCTATTGTCGGAGTGAATTAGGGAGCAATTGCTCTCGTCGCTCTGGGAGCGTTTTTTGTAGCCCAAGAGCGGTCGGGAGCGATTGCTCCTGACTGCTCTCGGGCTATAAGAAACGCTCTCGGCGGGTGAAAAAAATCGCGTGAATGAAAAAAAAATTCGTGTGGATGAAAAAAAAGAAGCCGCCTGAAAATAAAAAAAATGGTGCCGGTTTTGGGGAAAAAAGGGAGGGAAGGGAGGGAATATAAATGAACCCTTCCTCCAATTAATTTCATTATTTTAGAAGAGAGTGAGTGAGAGCAAGAGGGGAGTAAGAGAGGGTGAGGAGCAAGAGAGAGTGAGGGGCAAGAGAGAGCAAGTGAGAGTGAGAGCAAGGGAGGGTGAGGAGCAAGGGAGGGTGAGGGGCAAGAGAGAGCAAGTGAGACTGAGAGCAAGGTGCAAGGTGCCGAGGAGAGTGCAAGTGCCAAGGAGCAAGGAGCAAGGTGCCAAGGAGAGAGCAAGTGCCAAGGAGCAAGGAGCAAGAGAAAGCAAGGAGGGGAGATTAGAGGCCAAAGAGGTAGGCTCTATTCTAGCAATTTTTTTTTTTAATGTTCATTACTAAATAAATATATATTTTTTTTTTTCTCCCATTCCCATTCCCATTCCATTTTTTTGCATATTCAAACTTCATGGTTATATTTTTTGGCATTTTCTTCTTCTTGGTTCATTTTTTGGTTATCATGATGTTGGAGAGTAGAAAAGGGAGGGTTGAAAATGAAGAAGGGGATGAAGAAGGGGGTCATAGTGGATTTAATGAAAACCCCTGTGAGGAGGAGTTGGAGGAGAGTGAACATGAGTTAGCTCAAAAAACTAAACAAGACCAAACTCCATTGTGGAAATATGTTAATAGGCCTGAAGCAGGGAAAGGGGGTGGAACCACTAAATTTCATTTCCCCCATTGCAACAATAATTACACCGGTTCATACGCCCGTGCAAGAAAGCACCTCTGTAGGAAAAGGCCATGGGATGGAGATAAACAAATAGGAATCAAAACTTGTTCAGGTGTGTCAGTAGCAGATAGAGCCAAATACATAAGGGAAGAGGAGGAAGCCCAATACAAATCTAAAAAATCCAAGGGTTTCTTTGAACCAAGCTCACAATCACATGCACAAAGAACTCCTTCAACATCCTCCCAAGGCAGTGGATATGGAGGCACAGGGTCACCAGGTTTAAGGCGTAGAAGCATATCAAATTTCCTTGATGAAGGGTGTAGGAATGATGTAGATTTAGAAGTTTACAGGTTTCTCTATGCATGTAGGATACCATTGAATGTTCTTCGCTCATCTTATTGGCACAAAATGGTTTCTGCCATAAATGATGCCCTTAAAGGATACAAGAGCCCTGGGTATGACAAGGCAAGAATCGTTGGACTTGATCATGAAAAAGCAAAAATATCACATTCTTTGAATAGAATGACAAGTTCTTGGACTGACCATGGGGTGTCCATTGTATCTAATGGATGGACAAATGTAAAAGGCGTGCCATTGATAAATGTTCTTGCTGTCTGTTAGTGGTGCCATCTTTCTTTCAGCATATGATCACTCAGACAAGTTCAAGACCAACATCAACATTTCAAAACCATTACTTGAAACAATTGCGCATATTGGGCCATACAATGTCATCCAAGTCATCACTGATAATGCTCCTAAATGTAAGGCTTGCTCCTAATTGTGAGGCAGCGGGAGCAATTATTGAGGATAAATACCCCAACATATTTTGGTCTGGGTGTTTGGTTCACACAATGAACCTTTTGATGCATGATATTGTTAAAAACAAAACCGAACAATACAAATGGATTGGTGATTTGTACAAGAGAGGCAAAAAAATGATAAAATTTATTACAAATCATAGCAATACCCATGGCCTTTTTCGCAGTCACTCAAGATTGGAGTTGTTGAAGATTGCGAGGACTAGATTTGGTAGCTATTACCTCACCTTCAAGCGCCTTTTGAAGGTAAGAGAGTCATTGGCTAGCATGGTATCAAGTCCACACCGGCAGGTATTAAATGAAAGGGCTACAAATGCAGCTGAGAAGCAAGGTTTTGAACAGGTGGAGGAGGCCGCTCTTGATGGTATGTTTTGGGCACGTGTGAGGCAAGTATTGGATTTCACCAAGCCCGTTTATCACATGATTTGGTTTGCAGATACAGATAAACCAGTGATTGGCGAGGTGTATGAGCAGATGGATACCATGTTGCGGCAAATAAAAGATATTGTTCATAACAATGATCCCAACTTGTATAAACTGATTCACGATTGTGTGTGTATACCAGTGTGGAAAAAGTCTGCAAAAAATCGGGATTAAATCCTAAAATTGCGATTTTTTCAACAAAACGATTTAATCCTCTGATTTTTCGTAGACTTTTTCAGAAACGAAAAAATCACGATTTATTCCTTATATGCCCGATTTTATCGGGAGTTGACCGAAAAAGTCTGCCATCTCTGCTAAATGTGGGATATGACAGTGGTGTTTAAGGGCTATCATATAGTGATTTGATAAGCAAAATTACTATGAGTTTCCACTACTGTTAGAGTTGTTATACAATGAATTTGATGAGGCAAATTTGCTATGAGGAGGCTGAACAATAAGGGTTTTGGACAACTAGTATTCAGTGTCTTGGAAGGGCCAAAGTTCAAACCATTGTCAGTTGATGATATACTTTGATGCTGATTGTACAGTGATTTGGTGGTCAAATCCACTTGAGAAGTAGATCTGGTTAGGGCTGAGTATACTGTGTATTTTGGAGCAGCAAATACTCAATGAGCAATTGATGGCAAATGAGGCAAAGGGCCTGCTAGGTGTCAAGGGCAAAAAATGCAGAAAGGCTTGATCTAGATGGGCTACTTCAACAAGTAAGTTATATGTTTGTTCTTGTCTATTTCTCATTGTATTGCAGATTTGATGTTGCAGACTACAAGCCCTAATGGACTGTGGATACTCTATATGTTAAAAAAAATAAAAATAAATGAATAGTTTTGTGTTTTTTTTTTTTAAAATTTTGCTGACTTTTTCAAAAAACTCCCGACTTTAATGAGTTTTTCAACTTTTGGACCCTTGTCGATTCAATATCGACTTCGACTTTTTCCACATTGCTATATATACTACACATCCAGGAGGTTGAATAGGTGCTTTTCTGGAACGATTTGTCCAGGTAGGGCTGACTTGGTCTCGTGGATGACAAATTGACTATTTTAACCCAAAATAAAATATTTTCTTTTCTTACAAACCGTCCAAATGGGACTTTGACACATGACAAATTTTCTTATGACTCAATAACCCCTAGATGCATGAAGAACATGCTTTGACTAGAAAATAATGGTAATAATAAATTTCCTTTTCTTCTTTTTGGTTTTACATGAAATATATATTGGTGCAAGTACAAAGATAACTATGCAGACCGAACCTAGTTATATTTTCAAAAAGGTCAACAACAAAACACAAAACTAAGTAGGTTAAGTCAACCATCAAAGCCCCAAATAGAGTGCACTCTTCAAAGCAAGGTACCCACATGTCATACTATGATTTTTCTAATCCTTGAGTTGGTGTTCCATCCCAGCTAGTTGTCTATGTGTCGAGCATTTGTCCTCCAAGGTGGTGCATGCTCCAATTAGGGGCTCCTTAACTCGAGCATTCCTACTCAACATATGTAAGGTGGCTCCAATGCCCCAAACGCTTCATGCCTAGTCTCTAGGAGGATAATGTCCTCCTTTAAGGTGGTTACTCCACGTGCATCCTCAACAAGTGCACCCTTGTAAAAGATGTCAAAACATCACATGATTTCTAACTACCACATCAATAAGTGTGCATGTTTGGCACCAACTCCAAGGTATGCGTACACCCAATAATAAGATATTTGAGAGTAAGTCAATGAAAAAAACAACGATAGGGATGGGGAAGCACAAGCCCTCCCCATCCCATCAATTTCTCCCCTACTTTGATGAAAACACTTTCGAAGCAGTCAACAACAAACACTCCCTCTTGGTGAGGAAAGTGCTTTCTTGAATCTCCCTAGTTGTGAGGAAATGACTTTCTTGAATCTCCTGTAACCTGCAAATCTAAGTCATTGTTTTCTTGGAATTAATAGTTTGTCCTTGCATAGGTTTTGGCATTGTCTCCCAAACATCACTCTCCTCCACCATGATGGCATCACTACAACCCTACTCTGTACTACCAGAGGGCTCACCAATGGAAGAAGTCAGTGTAACATGGCTAGCAAATATGTTATGAGAAGGTACCAGCTTTGATTGAAGTTTTAGGCGCCTATACATGCTCATATCCACCCAATAATCTATGTGTAAGCCATCTCAACTTCTCATGGGTCGAAGGAGAGGTGAAGGAGTCGAGATTGTACCCTTGGCTCTCTTCCTCTAAATATGCATTAGAGATCTTCTTTTACTCTTGGGTTGGATTCTCGAACATCAACCTTTCCACTTCTTCCCGTTGTTGAAGGAGATGCTTTGTTCTCGAGGACCACACATCCTCACCAAACATTAAATCACTACTCACTATTGTCTTTCATTGTGTTAGAATGTACATCTAGTTCCTCGACTCTACTTGCAAGTTGTAAATCCAAGTCTAATGTAATATTGGAAGTATTTACCGATTCCTCCAAAGGTTTTGGGGCTCTCTTCCAAGCGTCCCTTTTCCTCCATCATGGCATCACTTTGTTTCTCTTCAGTAAAACTGGAAGGTCAGCCAATGGAATAAGCTAGTGCAACATGGTTAGCAAATCACTTAGGAGGAACGCTTGCCCTAATTGAAGTTTTAAGTGCTTGTACATGCTTATAACCATCTTGTAATTTTCGAGCAAGCAACCTCAACATGTAGTAGGCTAAAATAAAGGATAAGGATGCAATGTCCTTCCCTTGGCCCTCTTCTCCCAAATATGGATTTGAATTCTTCTGTTATTCCTGGATCATATTCTTAAAAAACAACCTTTTCACTTCCTTTAATGATGAAAGGACATACCTTTGATCTTGCAATCCACGTATCATTGCTCACCACTATCGTCTATTGTGTTGGAATGTAGATATTGTAAGCCTTCAATGACTCATTGTATTAAAAAAAAATACCTCTCATACTTGAGGGTCCCAACTTTGTTGGTTTCTCATCAACAACATGAACTTAAACTAGGCTACAAAAGACATGAAAATATGACACGCCTTGGGTTGCTCACCAGTAAATGCTTTCTATGGTGTCTTGTTCTTCGGGATTCGGTGAGCACATATGTTCAAAATAACATTGTTTTATTGCATGCTTTCAATTGAAGGCACGAGGAGAAAATCTGTGTCACAGATCAAGTCCTTAGCATTGCCAATTATAGATTCATTCTTTCCCTATGCAACCCCATTTTACTGCACCAGTTGTAGGGCACTATCCTATTGATCGTTGATTCCCTTCAAAATATTTGATCTTTGTCGAGGTATACTCACCTCCATGGTCTGAACAAAGAACTTTGATCTTCTCTCCTTTTCTAGTTTCCAATTAAGGCCTTGAATTTTCTAAAGTCGCGAAGCATTTCATTTTGTATGTTCATATAATAAATGCGGGTTTGGTGCGAGGAATTATTAAAGGAAGTAACATAACGTAAATTATCTTTCAAAGAAGAGGAAGACATAGGTCTACATTCATCTGAACAGATTGGCTAAAGAATCCCCCCCTGATCTTTGGTTGCTCCTTAGAAAGGAACCTTGTCATGCTTGCCAAGTGCACAACCCTTGGATTCTCCATCCTTCCTGATCTTGAAGTACGACAATCTCTACACCATGTTCTTAAAGAATGTTTCATGACTGCAGAATTAGTTGAGGTACCATGGGAGCCATGCTTTTTTCCTTGTTCCTTGATTTTATTTAATAGATCTTAGGTGTAAAGTCGAGTGATAAAGAGAGCTTAGACAATCCATACAAAAGAGGATGCTTGATTACTGACTTGTTGCTGCAAAATAATATGACTAGGCGGCCCAATAAAATATTCCTTCCATGCACAATGATTATACCTTCTGTCACAATCCTTGAGTTTTATCTTTTAGTTAATGGTTTTGATGTTCAAGCTTACCCTATACACTTGTTGAAGTCGTGCTTGGTTTCAAATACGTAGAAATTTCTTGAATTTTTCCAATGTGAAATCTCCACCTCACTTCTATGAGGCTAGGGATCTACTTGGTACATTTTTTTACCTTGGTGTTGAAACTAATTTCTTCAACAACCTTGCAAGAAACTTCAAATTTTCCCAACAATACTTCTAGGCAAACTAAAGAGTGTAAATGCCTCAAAGACTTCATGCATGCATCATTCTAGAGATTCTTAAGTCAAGATCCATCTCAATACACAGATTTGAAAATTACTTCAATTATAGCAAAAATATAATATCATATTGCAATGCCTAAAAAAAGAGGGGTAGAGGAGCACAATCCCTCCACATCGCATCAAGTGCTCCCCTACATAGGTGAAAACACTTTCGAAGCTCAATGGCTAACACTTCCTCTTTGCCAGGAAAGGGATTTATTGAATCACTCGTGATTTGCAAATCCTAGTCTGTTGTAGTTAGGATTTATTGAATCACTTGTGACCTGCAAATCTAAGTCCTGTTGTAGTCTTGGGATCAATAGTTGGTCCCTGCAAAGGTTTTGGGAGATATCTCCCAAACATCACTCGCCTCCATCATCTGGGCATCACTCCACCCCTATTTTGCAAAACCAGAGGGATCACCCCTGGAAGAAGTCAATACAACATGACTAGCAAATCTGTTATGAGAAATATTTCCCTTGATTGAAGTTTTAGGAACCCATATATGCTCCTATCTGTCTTGTAATCACTGTGTAAGCCATCTTGACTTCTTGTTAGTCAACATCGAAGCCAGGGAGCTGAGATCATTCCCTTGGAGCTCTTCCACCAAATCTACATATGAAGTATTCTTCTACTTTTGGATTGGATTCTAGTACAACAACCTTTCCATTTCCTCCAGTCATTGAAGGAGATACCTATGATTGTGAGGACTACACATCCTCACATCACGACCCACTATTGTGCCTTGGATGACGAGCGCTCTACTGCAGATGGCCTGGAAATGATATTGAACTTGTATCTGTCCAAGCATGTCCAAGAACATTGTTTAATCTTTCCACGTGCAAAGCTTTAAGTGCGTATGCTTGACAAGAAGAACATTGCGTGGATCCCCATTTGAAACTAAAAAAAGAGGTAAAGGTTTAAGGCATAAGCAGCGTGGGGACCTTTGAAAATATTGTAATTTGCTGCCTTTGAAAAATATTGTAATCTGCTGCCTTTGAAAAATATTGTAATCTGCTGCGTTAATTAATCTGAAATGTCACGTGAGGAAGAAGGATATTCGAAAGTTTTTTTTGGATGGTATATATATATGAGTGAGAGAGCCACTATTAAAGATTGAAGGCTGTGCTCTCCCATCTGACAACAAATTTTCTCTGGCGCCGTCTGTGGAGTAGTGCATCTACTGTGCATTTGTTTAGGGTAGCGAAGTGAGCTTTATTTCAGGGTTTTGCTAATCTGAACACAAAAAAATTCATGTGTTTTTTTTGTGTTTGAGATAATATCATTATTGCTGGCATATACTCTGAAGTTTTTGTGGTATATACTTGAAGACTTTTTGACATGTAAAATGTGTACTCTTAACTCTGTTTAACACATGGAATTGTATTGAGCCCCTTATTTTTGGTACGCTGACTGCATGGTATTGGCGTCCATATTGGTATATAAGGAAGAGGTTTGAAATGTTTTGAGAATGCCCTTTTGAGTACAATTTTACTGTATATTGGCAGTATTATTTTTTGTTACAGTATGCATTCAAGAGGAATATATTTCAGAGGTGGGGGGGGGGCAGACACCCTCAAGGAGAAAATGCAGATTTGCACTGCAAGCTATCATGGGACAAAATTGAGCAGCAAAGAAACTAACAGAAAGGTAAAACTAATGATACAGACAAAGGTAAAGCACCCGAATCCGCTCACTATGTTGTGGCACAATGTAACATTGCAGTAAATGAAGATTTATTTAATGCTTCACTTGCTTCTTGGAAAAATGATTGGTTGCTTGATTCAGGAGCAACCTACCACATGACTCATAGAAAAGATTTTTTTGAAGATTTCACTGACAATGTTGATGGAGCAGTATACTTTGCAGATCAATAAAAAAACAAGCCATCAGGGCTTGGCACAATCAGGCTTAAACTGCCTGGTCTTCCAGACTTTCTTCTGCATCATGTTCTATATCTCCCACAACTGAAGAGAAACTCGCTGTCCTTGGTCCACATCCGCCAGCAAGGTCACTCCATTCATATGTTTGATGGCAAGCTTGAGGTAAGAAAAGCATTTGACCACTCACTTGTCATGAGGGGAAT
>APFE030630734.1:0-40546 GCA_000404065.3 Pinus taeda | reverse complement strand
GAAACAATGCACTCCTTACTCTATGATTGTGGACAAGTCCTTTAGTTTTTTCATCTAAAGAAATCATGTCGGAGCAGCTCTTAGACATAGAAGAAAGCATGCATGGAGAAGCTCTCAGACATATCTAGTCCTATGGGATTGGACCACAAGATCTGTGGGGACCAAACCTCCCCTAACTATTGGAACACATCCTCAAGACTAGACAAGTTCTTAGACCACAAGATCAGTGAGACCAAACCTCCAACCTAACCATTAAACCACATCCTCACAACTAGACAAGTCCTTCATATGTATAAGGAACATAATTTCCACTCCATTTAAAAGGCATCCCAACATTTTAATTTACCTGTCTCTGCTTCAATTATCTAATTAGGCTCGTTGATAGTTCTCTGCAATTTGAAGCTTGGTGAGCTACGCGATCTAATCTATTTGCCTGCTTCAATCATCTACTTATTATTTTTTGTCTGCAATTTTATCATTCATCCCAATTCCCATTCAAATGGCACAAACCGCTACTAAACACAATGACAATGCTACTTCTTCGTCCTCTCAATCGACCTCTTGTGACATATTCATCAATCACAGAGGTCCTAATGTGAAGGCAACATTCGCCAATTATCTCTACCGTCGTCTTACTTCGTTTGGATTGCAAGTGTTTTTGGACAAACCATAATTGGAAGAGGGGCACACCTTTCCCTCTCAAATAGAAGCCACAATTCAAAGTGTCTCTATTCACATAGCCATTTTTTCTCCCACCTATGCCAACTCCCAATGGTGTTTAGATGAATTCACCCACATGTTAAAATTGGGGGTTACTTTTCTTCATGTGTTTTACAATGTGAAGCCTTGGGTGCTCCGCAGGACGGGGAAAGATGGACGTGGAAGGTATGTCGAAGTTCCGCGCAACCATGAAGAGAAAGAATGATACAACTGAGAGACTATTCAAAAATGGAGAGAAGCTTTCAATGACGAGTGAGATGTCATGGTACAAAAGATGGAGTCATGAGTTGTTTGGGAACAATCTGAGGCATCTACTAGATATTTATGTTTTTGTGGTAATTTGAATTTGCCACAACTCTAGTGGATCTGGTGGTATAGGTTTACACACTCTTCTCTGACTTCCCTGACTTCCTGGATTCCAATGGAGAATTTAAAAGTTTTGGAAGGCAAGAAACTAAGAGTATTGTGGGAACATGAATATCAGATAAGTTTATTTTTTCTTCCTCCATTTTTCCACTTCTTTTCTTACCGAAAATCATCATAATATATTTTCTTATGGTTGAAATGCGAATGTTGCAGTTGCCTCACCAGTTGCAAAATTTCATTATCTGTGCGAGATGCGCTCCCCTTTCTTGCTTTCCCAAGTCCATAATGTAGTTGAAGAACTTCGAAAAGATTGAGATAAGGCATGCACTTTTCAAAACTTTGCCAAAGGAACTATGTGATGTGCACTCCTTGAAATACTTAGTGTTAAGAAACTGTACAGAAATGATCTCGCTTCCTTATTTGTTGGGAAATCTAGCAAACCTCTAGGAAATAGATTTGACAAATGCTTCCAGTTTGCAGATGCTTCCAAATTCTTTTGGGAATCTAGTTGTACTGAAATACCTATTTCTAAGAGATTGTTCAAATTTGACCATCTCCAGTGACATTTGAAAATATTAACACCCTGAAACTATTAGATCTAAAAGGTTGTAGAAATGTGGAGGAATTTCCTCCCCAAGTGGCACATCAGCAGTTCTTGGTCAAATTAGATGTGCCTAGAATGATGTTAAATGGATTTCCTACAAATGGTATTGGAGAACTATCCAAGATGGAATCTATGGAATTAGGGGGGATCGTTTATTGGAAATGCTTCACCTTTGATTGTTTATCTCAAGAGCTTGAAGAATTTGTTGCTAGACTTTTGAATCAATTAGAATATTTGAAAATAAAGAATTTCCCAGAGTTGAAATGCTTTCCTGATTCTGTTGGCCTGTTGACTAAATTGGAAAATTTGACGATTGAGGATTGCCACAGGTTGAAATGCTTACCCGATTCCTCTGGATTGTTGACTCGGTTGATAGATTTGAGGATAAGGAGATGTGGATAGAATACTTACCTCAAAAGATGAACAATATCGAAGTTTTAGGGGTAGAAGGGTCTCCACTGCAGGAGCTTCCATTTAGAAGGGTTGAAGGAGAAACATAAACAATGTTGAACATAATGGAAAAATGTATGTTTCATGGAGGTATCTACCTGAACCTTCAAGGTATTTTTTGTAACCTTCAATACCTTTTGTTAGATAATTGTAGGGAATTAAGGAAACTTGAAAGGTTATGCGGTCTCCCAAAACTTAAATCTCTTCACCTTTGTGGGTGTGAAAACATAGAGGAGATCTCAAGGGTTGAAGCTTGATATCAATGGAGCGGTTTTATGTTAATGGATGTGCAAAGATTGAGACAATAGAAGGGTTGGGGCAGTTTACAGAGATTTTCTTTTTCCAGAAGAAAAAAACAAAGGTTCATATATTAATATAATATGTTACAAATACATAGTGAACATAAACCATAATATTTGTTAATAGCAAGGATCGTTAGTGATTGCAAATTAGACATTTGCAGCAGTAAAATAAAATAAAAATAAAAAACAGAGCACTCCCCTGCAAAAATATGGGAGCAGCCAGTGTAGCCCAAAATAACCAATGTTCAGAAGGAAAAGGACCATAAACACCTCCTAGGAAAATGAAAAAAGAACCTCAATCATAGGGAAAGACATGAGAGCCAACAATAGAATCCTGAGCCAAGCATTCAAAGTGGATTAGTCCTGGATGGGTAGCTAAGCCACGATGCGAGAGCCGATTTGCCCAGAAATTCTGCTCCCTGTAAATATGGAAAATAGAGATGGAGAGAAAACATGTATGCATAGAGGAGCTCTGATCCAACTAGTGGCGGAGAGATGAGACAGCCAGAGAGGATTTCCCCAAGGCCCAATCTATAGTTGTCTTCGAATCTTCAGTGACTAAGATTTATTCAACACGAGCCTCTAAGCACATTTGAGTGTACCCCATAAGGCCAATACTTTAGCCCTCGTGTTAGTCCCCAAAATTGCAAACCAATAGAACTTATAGCTATAGGAGGATGAAATGGATATGACTTCACCACAACCACAAGACCCATCCATCGGTGCCTCGTCGAGGGAACCAATGGGGAAGGTCTGCCAAATTCTGTATAGGAAAAAATATGTCTATGATTTTGGGGTTTAATAAGGCTTATCTCTGATAAATATGCAACAATTTTGAGGGCAATAACACATAGATCAGGGACAACATTGTCAAAGATGTAGGCATTCTGACAATGCCATAACCCCGAGAGAACATAAATTGGAATGGTCTGAAAATTAGGGTGGCATGTGGACCAATTGCAAAGGCAAGAAAAAATCGAGAAGTGATTCACATCACAATTGAAATGTAACCCAGAGGAGACATTCATCTAGATAGCGATGGCAAAGGGACAGTGAAGAAATAAATGGGATCCATCCTCGGAGTATGGTTTGTAGAGGAAACAATAGTTAGGACCCATGAAAGCTCTCTTGAGAAGGTTGTCCCAAGTCAATATGCGGTTATGTTCAACCAACCAAGTGAAACATTAGAGTTTTAATGGCGCCTCCCACTTCCACATCTAAGCCAGCCAGCGAGTGAGGGGATCAGTCTGGGGACGAGTTATGATATATAAATAAGCATCCTTTGTCGATATTTCATCACCCTGAGAAGTCCCACCCCAAGTCAGTTGATCAGCGTTCTCAGTGAGAATAATGCGAGCCTAATTAAGATAGGAACGGAAGGTCTCCCATTCTAAATGAAGCTTCGGACACAACTCCAAATCATTAGCCATGTACCAATGGGTGGAAGGGAATCCCACATGCCGAACCAGTCTAATTTGTGACAAGTGTTGAAGACCTCGATTGTGTAGGTGGAGGATGATTGGCACATATAGGGTATGAAAACCCTCCATGCCCACCATGGCGTCAAGGCCAACCAAAATGTTGTTTCCCCAGCCCACAACCCAGCAAATATTGTTGCACAACCACAGACAAGCTTGCATCAAACTACGCCAAATGAAGGATGCCCTTCTCATAACAGGGGCACCAACCCTATTCCAGTCCTCCAAGAAAGTCAAGCCAAGATATTTATCTCTTATAATCCACTGCCAAATCCACCCCCCCATTAATGCCCGCCAAAGATTAATTGTAATGAATTCACTATTAAAGGATTTGATGTCCTTGATACCCCAACCGCCAAAATCAAGTGGTTTGCAAATATTAGCCAAAGCAGTTAAGTGAAACTTTGTCTTTTCCCCTGTGCGAGACCAAATAAACTCTACTATGATTGCATTGATTTTGTGGATAACTGCCATGGGGAGATGAAACATGTGCATCCAATAGACAAGTATTCCCTGAAGCACAACCTTTTTCAAAATCATCCTGCCACGCAAGGATAGCCACTTATGCTCCCACTGAGATAACTTCCTCTTGAATTTTTCAAGTACCTAATCCCATTCTTGCCTCCTATAATTGCATGGCTTCAAGTGGAAGCCCAAGTATTTGAAACCATCTGCTAGGGGAATGATTTTAATACCAAACAGATTTGCAATCCTTTGAATTTCAATATCTTCCACACAATCTGCAATTAATTCAATCTTGTCCTTGTTCAATAAGAGTCCAGGCGCTCTACCAAATTTAGCAAGTAATAAGGATAGCTATTGCCATTCAGCCAGCTTGGAGGCCCCCATCCCCAACATATCATCCACAAACATAATGTAGGAGAGTTGTAAGTTGTTTGTTATCTTGCATCCCAAAATGTGACCATCTGCCCTTGCAACCTTGATAGCTCGACTCAGCCCATCCGTCACTAATATGAATAGTAGTGGGGAAAAGGAACATCATTTTTGAAGACCTCGATATATTATGAAGAAATGTGTAGGAGTCCCATTAATCAGTACAACGAGGTTGGCGGTAGTGACATAGACCATTATCTAATTAATATGTCTCCAAGGTAAGCCAATCTTGTGAAGTATAAGCCTTAAGAATTCCCACTCAACTCTATCGAATGATTTGATGAGGTCTATTTTCATCAAGCAGGGCTTTAGGTTTTTAGATGTGATAGAGTGGATACACTCCTAGGTAATCCCCACTGCATTTTGGATTCGCCTTCCTACAAGAAAGCCAAATTGCTCCAAAGAGATGTGTGCGGACAGCAGACGTTTCATTCTATTTGCTATCAACTTGGAAGTCATCTTATAAACCACATTGCATAATGATATTGGTCTATAATTAGAAAACTTACCAGGGTTTGTAGCTTTAGGAATGAGTGTTAAAAACGTGACATTCACAGCTCGAGTGATGTGACCATTGATATGTGTTTCCTCCACCATTGCTAGTAAGTTTGGGCACATCAGGTTAAAGAAGAAGAGATATATATCAACCGGCCAACCATCCCGGCCAGTGGCTCCTATCCTTAGCCAATTCACTTAGCACAACTTTCAATTCCATAGATGTAAAAGGCTCATCCAACGGTCTATATCAGCAGCAGACGACCATTTGAGGAAATAGTGAAGCCAACTCCCCATTCTGCCAAGTGGGACAAATGGGACAAGGTGCACTATCCCTAAGTGATTTCTGGATAAAGAGTGAATTTAAATATCCTGCCGTAGGATCCAACATGTCATTTGAACCCCATACCTCCTCAGCATTTAAGGTAAAGTTCATATCACAAACAACAATAAGCTGATTCAGGTCCAGGATCCCACAATCATCCCGATTCTGCCAGAATTGTTTTCTGTTACAATATGGTGCATAAATATTCAAGATGTGCACCCTGTGAGAAGAACCCCTATAAAAACCAGACAGAATGATACCCGCAAACATATTTTATGCCACTAGGGAGAATAACTGTGGGTTCCATATAGTTGCTAAGCCACCTGAAGTTCCAATTGCACTGGTGGCACATGCATCCCAAAGTGGGCATATTTTTGTCAATATGTTGAGGGATTTCTCACGATCAATCATCGTTTCCTATAGAAGAATCATGGTCGATTGTTTAGAAGTGATAATGTACTGAATGGCATGCCACGAGATAGGTGAACCCAACCCCATGATATTAAGGGACATGATCAACATCTAAAACCACAGTTCACGGGGGAATTTTCTCTAAGTCCAGAGCAGTCGGGAGGCCACCAACAAAATCTGCTTCAATCTTAAACCAAGCCACTCTTTTATCTAGCAAGTCTGTGCAAGCATCATCTACACAATAGAATTTGCTAATTTTATTGGCAATTTCCATTATGGTCTTTTTCGACCATAGTTCAAGCGGGAGACCAGGTAACGTAGCCAAAATATATCTTCTCTTAGGCGCTCCTTGATTGGATTGAAACATAGAAGGTGGGTCGTTCATAATTGTCCCCAACTGAAATTACAGGTGCAACTTAAACCAAGACATGGACAATCCTGAGTCCTTATACGTTATATATGATCATGTTACAGAAAAATCAAATACCAATGGGGCTTGAGAATGATAATCATCTGTGTTTTTTTAATAAAAACCTTATAAATTTGATAACTTTGGCATTATTGTACAATAGAGTAAATGAAGTACTTTTCACCATTTTTTATTATTTAAAATAATTCCCATTTTGATTTTTATAAATAGCTTAATTTTTTTTATCTAAAAGAATGTCATATAGTTTAAAAAATCAATTTTTTATTAATATACATTTATTTTTAATTCTATATCGAATAGATGTAATTTCTCAAGATAGAAACATTTTTTGAATGTAAAAATTAAGGAAAAATTTACACCATTTTGGCTTTTGGAGTTGAGATGAATTTATGTTGATTTTAATGTTGAAATCATTTATTTATGATTCATATTTTACACATTAAAATATTAATAAATGCCCTAATTATATTTGGAAATAGAAAACAAAGACACTCTCTCAAATTATATATATATGCTACATGTGAACTCCATATTAAAAAATGAATGAACTATAAATCTCCTTAAAAAAAACTATTAATGAAATAAGAATTCTCTTTTTCTCTTATATATATAAAATCCATACTAAACATTTTTAGCAAATACATTTTTTCTAGTTATATATACATAATTAACATTGAAATGTCTTATTTATGATCTCATAAATGTATATATATAGACACACTCTCTCTCTCTCTCTATATATATATATAATATTTATATATAATTATTTTTTGTTACAAATTTTTAAAATGTTATCTTGGAACTCTATATTAAAAAAATTTAAATGAATTGCAAATTCCTAAATAACATATTAATCGAATATGAAATTCTCTCTCTCAAGCTATAATATAATATATATATATATAATATATAATTATTATATATTATATCTATCTATATGACATTGAAATATTTTTTATGATTAACATTTTATGTATTAAAATAGTTATAGATGCCTCAATTATATTCTGAAAGTATATAGCTATAGATACTTCTCTATATAATTAATTTTTTAAATGATATTATGTGTGTTAGATGTCGACTTTGTTTAAAAAATGAAATAATTACAAAATCTCTAAAAAACCACACACATCACACACAACATATATAAATTAAGCGCATCTATCTTAAAATGAAAAAAAAAATATTACTTTGTAAACTTAATACAAAACTATCTTATTTAATAGGAACATCTAAATATTGTATTTATGATTAGCAATAAAATACTTTTTAGCATATTTTTATTTCAATTATTATATGCCAATTAAAAATATAAAGAATTACATATCATGTAATATTAATTATATTATTTTTACATCGCATTTGTGAACTCCATATTAAGTATATTAAGTAGTGAAGGAATGAAAGTAATTTTTTTTCTTTACTTTCAATAGCTTTATCACTACATAAAGATAATGTAAAATTAAGATGGAAATTGAAGAATTTTATTTATGTTTCACATTGATTTTTTTTGTTATTACTATTTTTTAAAATTTATTGTTTTATTATTTTTAAATATAATATTACTTAGCAACATCTCCCTCATACTAGGTCCTAGAGTGTCTCTCCCCAGAAAAATAATGACATATATAGTTATATTATATTAATTAATATAATTTTAATTAAAAATATATAATTTATTAAAAATAAAATTTGATTATTTATTATTTTATTTAAACTTTCAATTTTATATAATAATATTATTTCTTTATGTGGAGAAAATAATATTATTTCTTTTAGACAAGAAATTTTTTTTTTCCCACAGAAAACTGTGTGTAACTTTATTTATCATAGGAAAAATAAAATTATATTTTGTATATGTTGTAAGCATTATATTTTGAATATGTTGTAAGCATTCATGTAGTGCCTTTTAGTGATAAGCAATAGAGAGAAACTAAAAACAATAAGAACACCATTAAAAGCATTAAGAGGAAAGACATCATGTCTAACAACTAGCACTTGTTTTTCTTTTTTGCCTTTTCTTTTTCACATTTTTTGCCAACCATCACAATTTGGTCCAAGAAGAACCAAAGCCAATTCTCGATCTTCTTCCAAATTAGAAACTTCTTTCTTGAATTTGAGCTCTCCAAAACATGAGCTCTTTTTGTGCCCTCACTTTCCTCCTTAGCCTAACTCATTTCAGGATCAGACCCTTCTAAAGAGGGTTGTCAGTGTTTGCCTGTGCTGTGACATTCCCATTCATTTATTGGCTTCTGTTTAGACTTGTTGAGTCTCTTTGATGTCTTCTTCTTCATCTTCAGAGAGAGGGGGATCAGGAAATTGCCATCCTTTTGGTTTGGTGGGTTGCCTTTTTTTCTTTTTTGTAGTCATTTTAGCGTGAAGACATGTACTTTGTAAATGTATCGTTTGAAAACATAATCAAAATTGGAAAGATATATCCTCATAATCTATCGCTTGGGACTATTGGAAATTTTTTTGTTTTAGTATTATTTCATCTAGTAGACCTTTGTTGAGGTGTAACTCTACACAAATTCAGGAAAAAGTGAAAATTCCATTATCTATTCTTTCAAGATCCATTTTTATAAATTTATCTAAGGTGTTTCCAATGTCCTCAAGAACTTTGTGATGCAAGAAGGAAAGAGGGAGGTTTAGGATCTTAACCCATAATGGCATAGTTGACACAACCATTGTAGTGGCATCGAACTCAGGAAACCATGGAGTGATGAATAAACCTTCTCTTCCCTGGAACCATTGGCCTTCGTTAAGGACAAATTCCAGGTCCTTCTGTGTATCATATGGGACTGTAAAAAAACATTTTGAGCATAAATAAATATCACAGTTTGGTGTCCAAGAAGTGAACACCCATTAAAATAAAGCTTCAGTTTTTTGCCTATAGCATTAAATTTGTACACAATAACCTTTGACTGTAGAGCAGAAAAAGGGAGTTTACCTCTGATTTGTTGACCTCCAGGGAAGGATCTTGCTCCATTTGAGCAACTACATATGGGCTTGGAAAATTTTGGCACAAATCTGCTAAGACTGGAGCCTTCCCTTGGATTGTTGCCTTAAAAGAGATAGAAGTCTCATTTGTTGTCTTAGCACTAGGGGCACCCCCACAAAGCCTTGTGTTAAGGATTGAATCTTTTGAGATATTTTAGTCTTTGAGTTGGGCGGAATCAAGTAAAACCTTCCCTTCAAATTGTAGGCATTGGAAACAAATAGGTATACCCCACTTCTATTGTGTAGCCTGCTTAAGAGAATATATAGAGGTTGAACATCAAGACTATATAATATTAGATTTTCTATTGATGTTCCTAATGAAAATATGAAAAATGTTTATATGTTCATATGTAGCCTAGAGCAGTGGAGGAACACCACATGGAGCCTGTGGACTAGAAAAGGCCAGCCACAAGACCCGTGTATGCCCCCAATAACATAGGGGATGAGAGAACAAAGTGTATTCCTTGAAGAAAAAAACTTTGAGAGCTAAAAACAAAGATAGGGAGAGATGAAAACTAAATACCAATAATGGTTTTCTTCCATTCAAATGGAAATGGGTTGGGACTTCCATTGGTGCCATCCACTATTCTCCCATAGAAATTTTTGGAGTGAACCAGGGAAACAAAGAATTATGCTTGTTCGTGCTCCTCACTATCTATGACCTCCTTGGGAATTATGCAGAGAAAAGACAATTGTATTTCCCAAGAAACATACCATAAAAGAAGGATCTCATATAACTATTGGAAAGAGTCATCACAGGCACCAAAGTAGAGACCAGACATGGCGACGACATCGAACTCCACCTTGCATCATGACAAAACCCTAGCAACCCCTGTCATTCTCAAACATGAAAACGTTTTTTGCTTATTATCCCTGCCGCAAGGCAGTGTATATTGCAATGGGTTTTTGGTCAAACCCATATTAGTTTGGGTTTGACCAAAAAAGTTTGCAAAAAAATCTATAGTATAACATTGCACATTGAAATATATGATTTTTTAAAAATAATTTAATTTATTTATGTTCAATTTGATTGGCTATCAAATTGAACATGTTATTGCCATTTGCTTCTATTAATGTACCCATTACCTCTATTAATTAACCAGAAGTACATAGATCACATCAAGGTGTAGGATGAGCATTTATGATACAATTTGTTCTGGGAAGGTGATAAATTATTGCTAATGAGTATAATCATTTTATATTCCTATTTATGAAAATGGCTAATGATTTATATAATCTAATAAAAAATATATTATTTAAAATTACATATATGATTTAAAATCACATATGTAATTTAAAAATATTTATTAATGGTATGCGAGAGATATATTTTTATTTTTACATTATTTTTATAAGGGGTAGAGGTCACTTAGGTTTTTGTGCGAACTTAACCACATATGATATCTTTTACACTATTAATGAATGAATGATATTCAAAATAATAAGATGTTTGTAATACAAATAAATATAAAATTTCTCGTATTCACAAACCAAGGTATAATAGAAATTTATGATTGGACCTCTATATCCAGGTCTAATAATAAGATTTTCATAAGATCGTATCCACAAACTATAAAAAGCCAAATGTAAACTATTAATATTTATTTCTATGTTGCAATACAAATAATGTTAATTTACAAAATTTAATAATCCATTTAATTACAATTTAAAATTAATCTAATTATAACATTATAAATTTTAAATCTTTGTAGTTTTATTGTTTTCTACATTAATTTAGCTATTTTTAAACTAAGCGGTATGGATTGGCTACTATGTAGCCCTTGTTAAATCTCCATTTATGTCAATATTATTTGTGCACCTTATTTCATTTGACTCTCATCATTATTATTTTTGCCTTGTAAATTATTGTCTATTTCAAACCAAGAAAATCAACTATAAAATATATTTTAATTAAATATTAGATATTTATTGTAAAGATCAATGCAAAAATGTATTGTTAATTTAAAATAAGAAAATCAAGTAAAAAATATTTTTTAATTAATTATTAAATATTATTATGAGTCATGGTAGTATTTTTTTATAAGGGATTAAAAGTATAGCAATTCTTCTTGAAGGGGAAACAAGAATGTCGTAAGAAGGTTTATACAATATCTTAGAAATTTACGTTTGGAAGTCTTTGGCTTCAATCTTGGTCAGATGGTCAACACATGGGTTGTGACCAAGAGCTAGCTGAAAGCTTTGAGATATCGGGCTAATGGGCCTTAGGGTTTGGGTATTTCATCACCCTCCCAGAATCATCAATACTAATGGAACTCACATAACTTGTCATATAAATGAGGTATTGCTATCAAGAATGAAGCATTGGACATCACAGATAGGGATGTTAAGGAAATAGAGGTGTAAAGATGTGAACTCTCGATGAAAATAGAATTTGAATTTCACATCAGATAATGGAGATTGGAAATGTTTGAGACACATCAAGTGACACATTCGACCATAAAGATATTAGGTGTTGAAATATATCCAAATAATGGTTGACGTGAACCCCTTGATATTGACAAAACTTACATAGTGTGTTGATTGACAAAGACAAAAGGATTTGGGGGCCATCAAGTGACAAGGTTGATTACCAGGTCTATGGGATATCTATTATCAAGCCATTGACTATAGGTTGTTGGGAGGTCGAAGCACCTATTAACAAAGTCTCCTTCAACATTGGTGAAACTTGTTAGTGTAGGTAGGCACACTAATGTGGATTGAGACATAGCATGCTAACATGGTAGAATTAGTGAGGTGGCATGCTAGTGTGGCAAGGCGACATGGATCATAGTGCATAGTAGGAGGTGTTAGGTGGAAATCAACTAGAGTATCAAGTTGTTGAGTTTCAGACATTGAAAATACAAAATATCTTGTCTTTTATGAATGTTCTTGATACTAATAGAATTTGACATGTTCCCTAGCTAATGGAAGCATAGATCCATAAATGGATAGTTAGATATTAGATTAATGGGAGAACATAGAAACATGACATGTTCAATAATTAGATTATGTGGCATACAAATGTGGTGTGCACATGTGGAGTTGACATGTCACAATGATGTGGCACCAAACAAATCTTGGATGATGTGGCATGTCAACATGTCATTTGTTGAAAATGACAAAAAGAAAATCCTCATTTAATTTTCCCTTGAATCAAATTAGGAGAAAATTGTAATTCCATGTCACAAGACAAAAAGAATGAGTTAACTAAGTGAGTTTCACTTAGTTGAATCAGTTAATTTGATTTGAGGGCCTAACTTGAGTCATGTAGGGTGGTTCCTAAATTTTAAGAGCCTATGTTGAGTTTAATTTGAGTTGTAATAGTTCAATTCAGTTAAAATGAGTTAATGTCAATTAAATTACTTCCAACCTTTGGTGGAACTAGTAGGAGGTCTAGCAGTGGGGTGCAACTTCATGTGTTCATCTAGTTAACTAATAAATCAGCCATAATTAACTCATGCATGCATGAAATTTGAGGTACCCAGTTGAGATTGGAGTTGAAGGGTAGTGTACTATCAGTTGAATAATTTTCCGAGTTATAGAGGTGGTGCATGTAGTTAGAGAAGGGCCTATAGGGATTGTGCAATTCAAGATGGGTATTTCGCTAATTAATAGGGGGCTAATTGCTTGAGAAAAAACGCAAGGAAATAGGAGCTTGGCAGGCAGCAGAATTGGCTAAGTATTGGCCAGAGTCAGCTTGTGAGGTAGTGAGATAGATTATACTTGTGTAGATAATGTTCAGGCTTGAACAAGCATTGTATTTTCTTCTCTATTTTTTTGACCTAATGTAATATACATACAGGAAGGGGTTTTGAGCAACAAGCTTTCCCCTTAGATAAATATCTAAGTATATGTGATTGAATCTTGTATGATGTTTATGTTGTGATTTATCAATCGATTAATTATTTCTGCTGATGAGTATAGTAGATTCAAGTCTTTTGTTTTAACATATTACATAAGTATTTTCAATCTACAAGGAATTTCTACATGGTTATCAGAGCAAGAATCGCAGTAGATAATAGAATTCAAAGTTTGTACAGGAGGTTCGAATTACAAGATCAGTTTTGTAGGTTTTCTCCAGGACTAAGAAGATGTCCTCCACCAAACTCAGGCTTGCATATGTTCTGGAAGGAACCACAAATTTTGTGGCATGGAAGATCTATATAGACGTGGTATTAGATTATAACAGGCTACTAGATTACATCAAGACAAATGTAATTAAACCCCCAATAGCTGATTCTTAGGATCTCTCTCAGTGGAAGAAGGATGTAGCTAAAGCGAGGAGGATCATATTGGAGGGAGTTCGAGATCATATTGTCTCGAATCTCCATGGGAAAGAAACTTTATTCACGATGTTAAAAACATTGACTGACTTGTCTGAGAACATCAATGACCACACGAAGTTAGCACTGAAGGACAAGATTCATAGCATCAAGATGCAAAATAATGACACAATTTTGCAGTACCTTAGCAAGTTTACACAGCGTCGTGATGAACTTGGAAGGTTCAGTGTGACTATCCCTAAAGAAGATTTGGTAGCTCTAGCTTTGTTGGGTCTTCCAAGAGTTGGCAAAGTTATTAGTATTTTTTGAATGGTAGAGACAAACTACTAAGTTGGGAGTAGTTATGGCCCGATCTAGTGTAGGAAGAAATAAGGCAGGACAACCGAGATGTGACCTCATCCAAAGAAGAGGAAGAGGACCTTGCATTAATTAACAAAGGAAAGAAAGCCAAGGGAAAGAAGTCCCAAGGTGAGGAGGGAAAGAATAAATAATTTTCCAACATCAAGTGCTTTCAATGTCATGAATTCAGGCACTATGCCACAAAATGTCCACATAAGAAGGCAAGCCAGAAGGAGCATGCAGTAGTAGCAATAGTTGAAGCTCTAGATTCACAATTCAAGCTTGATTTTACTCTCATTGCATGCATGGAAAGCACAGTAATGGGAAGCATGTCATATCTCGAAAGTGACACCTCATTCCATATGACGGGTAATAGAGATCTCTTCAGTGACTTGGAGGACAAAGACCTCAAGCAAAACATTGAGTTTGGAGATGACGTGAGGTATAGTGTAACCAATATCGGTACAGTTACTTTTCATAGGGATTCTGGTTCCCCTCTCAGACACAAGGATGTGATGTTTGTTTTGGGTCTAAAGAAGAATCTTTTTTTTGTCACGGTATTGGAAGACCATGGCTACATTGTGATATTTAACAAAGGAACGGTTTTCCTTAGACACATCGCCACGGGGCAAGTGAAGCATATTGATGTGCGATTCAAGAACCTGTATGCACTTGAGGTCAAAGATGAATGAAAAACCTTGAGGAGAAAGGCAAAGTTTAGAGACTTGGTGGTTGAGAGGGAGCATAATTTACCTCTCAAAATGGAGCCTCAGAAGTAGCCTCAGCAAGTTGTGGAGCAGCCACAATTGGAGAAGTAGAGAGGAGACGGAGTGGAAACATCGACTCAAGGAGAGACCTCCAATAGGGGGAATTTTGAGCTAAGTGGGAAGAGGTATAACATGCATCCATACCTCTAGGTGTGAGGTGGGGCGATGTGAAGAAATAGTCCCAAGAGTTGCAAAAATTTGGGAAGGGTCCATTGAGGTGTTTTTGTCTCATGGATCATTACCTTGCTACGAGGGCCCATAGTATTCAGTAGAAGGAGGATCAATGTCAGTCAAATACTGAGAAGTGCAGACCAGTGTTGACAACAAAGCAGGAGGCTTAGTAGCAGAGTTAGCAGTAACAGAATTTTCCCAGTAGACAGTTGTAGACACAGTTGATTCAGTTTATATTTTTGGATGTTTTTTAGTTGCAAATGTTGCAGTATCAACAACAATAGTGAGAAGTGTTGCATGCAATAAATTCCAAAGGTATTGGATTGGGGTAGATGTGAATCCATTTCTTGTTGAGAGGGAGTGTTGAAAATGACAACAAGAAAATCCTCATTTAATTTCCCCTTGAATTAGATTAGGAGAAAATTGTAATTCCACATCACAAGACAAAGAGAATGAGTTAACTATGTTAGTTTCACTTAGTTGGATCAGGTGGTTTTATTTGAGGACCTAACTTGAGTCATGTAGAGTGGTTCCTAAATTTTAGGAGCCTATGTGGAGTTTAATTTGGGTTGTAATAGTTTAATTCAGTTAAATTGAGTCAATGTTATTTAAACTAGTCCCAACTGTTGAAGGAAGTAGTAGGAGGTCTAGTAGTGGGGTGCAGCTTCATGTGTTCAACCAGTTAATTGATAAATCAGACATAATTAACTCATGCATGCATGAAATTTGAGTTACCCAGGTTAGATTGGAGTTCAAGGGTAGTGTACTATCAGTTGTATAATTTTCTGAGTTGTACAGGTGGTTCAAGCAGTCATAGAAGGGCCTATAGGGATTGCGCAATTCAGGATAGGGATTTCCCTAATTAATAGGGGGTTAATTCCTTGAGAAAAAATGCAAGGAAATTGGAGCTTGGCAGGCAACATAATTGGCTAATTATTGGCCAAAGTGAGATTGTGAGGCAGTGAGATAGATTATACTTGTGACAAGATTATTTAGGCTTGAATAAGCATTGTATTTTCTTCTATATTTTTCTAATCTAATGAAATATACAGATACGAAGGGGTTTTAGGCAGCAAGATCTCCCCTTAGATAAATCTATGAGCATATGTGATTGAATATTGTCTCATGTTTTTGTTGTGATTTCTCGATCGATTATTTATTTCTGCTGATGAGTAGATTAGATTCAAGTATTTTGTTTTAGCATATTACATAAGCAGTTTGAATCTACATGGAATTTCTACATCATTGACATAGCAAGTTGAGGTGGTAGGATGATGTGGATTGGAGTACCGATGTGCCACTAAGGTGGATACTAGGTGGAAATTGGGACATTGGTGACATGGATATCATGCTTTCAAGGTCAGGTATCAGAGGAATGACCTTTGTATCAAGCTATTCCTCCCCATTAGTACATACCCCAAAAGGATGACAATTATTGGAGGTTGGTTTCACATCTAGTGATGATTGAATATTGGCATGTCCACTATCAGGATCTTAGATGTCGAGTATCAAATATTTTGTGTTTCATTATCAGACCTATGCAAAATTTCCCAAAGTTTAAATAGACAACACTTGAAAGATTCGAGTAGGAAAAGATGGTGTGGCAGGTGTTGAGGTGGCAAGATGATGTTGATTGAGGTTACCGCTTCTTACTCACAGGCTAGTTGATATGGCTTGGTTTTATGATGACATGAGGGAAAACAAACCACCATGTATCTACCACATCGTACTTGTATGTATTTTGATGTGGCACTTGGAGGGTAAATTTCAAATGGGCATAACTTAGTGTATAGAGCCTAGTTTTGGATGAAATTTATATCATTGGAAAGATCTCGACAAGCAAAAAATGAGGGTGGTATTTGAATTAAGTTTTAAAGTGGTTGAAAGAAGAGGTATTTTGATAACCCCACTTCCTTCCAATAACTTACGAGATTGAATCTGGATATTCCATTTCTTTAATTGGGTGTTTAAGTGGTCGGGTATGTTACAACTTTAGAGAAGGAGACTAAAGCATGTGGATGTCTAATGTGTAAACAAGGAAATAAATATAGTTTTGCTTGAAGCAAGTGTTCATCCTTGTCTTATGTTGGTGGGCTTTCTATGTTTTGGTTCAAATTTTAGAGGTACTCTAACCTATGTTCAAGCATCTTGCCACTTAGGAGGATGTGTGCCCTGTGTTTTATGAAATAATTCACATGCCTTCATGGTTTCAAAAGCATGGAATTCCAACAGCTAAGTGGCCCTTGTGACTTGGTTTTGATTTTGGATTCTCTTTTCCTTTGCGGGTTAGAGTAAAGTTGTACTTATCCATTGATTTATGCATGTTATATTTGTAAATTATGGAAATTGATTTTGGGTATCTGGATATTATGTTCATCAAGAGATTTCCAACAATATAAATTTCATCACATTCTAAGCTATGGATACAAAGTTAAGCCCATTTAAAAATAACCCAGGTTTCCATGTCAACATTCATGCCATTGCCATGTGGAAGACACATGGCATTCATTTTTCCCATGTGTCATCATTGTACAATTCCATTGTTACAACCCCTTTTATATCACCCCATGTAAACATCACTATATGAATTTGCTTATGTAAATTATGTGAAATGCAATTTATGACTGAGTTGGAGAAGTAGACATGGATTTGAAGATATGAGGATGGGAGGTTTCATGTGATGTGATTAACCCATGCCACTTCATTTATGACCATTTTACTTGTCCCACGAAGAATTAAAAATGGTTTGCACAACAAACAAAAAAGTCAAGTATGGGTCATCTAAGTGGAAGACAAGGACCATATTGTTTCTTTCTTGTGGGATCTCTTGGAAATAAGTCAACAATAAAAATAGAGTACATGGGGAAGTGTGATATGCACACACACAAATTATGTAAAACACAAAAGAGGAGTAATGAAGGAAGAAGGGGAATGTGAGAATAAGTGCATGAAAGAAGTGTTGGAGTAGTGACATTAGGAAAAGAAAAGTCTCAAGCGAGTGCTCTGTAATTTGGAAATTGTTCCTTGTAATATTGTTGAGGCTAGTGTTGTTTGCCTATGTTGATTTTTCAATGAAGACTCAGTGGGGACATTGGCTCACTTAGTGCTTGCCGAGTAGCTGATAAACCTCTAAGTGTTGCCTTAGGGGCTAGTAAACCACTTAGAGCTTGCTAAATGGGTTATTAAACCACTGGGGTGCTTGTTGGAAGCTTGATAAACCACTTGGAAGGCATAGACCTTGAGGTGTTTGTTGAAATGGTTTGATAAACCACTAAGTGCGCGTCTTGGAGTTGATTAACCACTTAAGTTATTGCCAAGTAAGCTGAAAAACCACTTGGATAGTGGGCTTTGGACTCTTACAGTTTTTTCCTTGAAAATCCAGCTGATAAAAATCCTTAAAGTGAGGGCATTCTCCTATACTGAGCAGAAAGTCATTAAGCCTTGGGTGAATCCTTGTGATCAATTTTAGAGAGGTAAAAGAGTCATTGCGGTGCTTACTACATGAGGCAGTTGATAAACCACCTAGACAGTGCACTCCCTCTCTTGTCTGGTTGACTTGATATCGGTGTGAAATTGCCTTAAGCAATTAACTCCTCAAAATTTGAATATGGCTCAGGGGTGGTTAGTTGCAATAAATGTTACAGTGTAGTTGGCTTATGATTATGCAGAGATTTGAAGTCCCTTCTTCAGTTGTTAGTCATTCAAGTTGAACAGATAAGTATATATACCTATATATATTTGTTTATAGATGATGAAAAATGTCTTATATGTGACATGTGAGTGTACGTATTAACAATATATGTGGGAGGTTGTTCAGATCTTTGTATATTCATTGTGAATGCTTTTATTTATATGCCTTCATGACTATATTGAACGTATGGATGTTTTTGTTTGATGTTATCCTCATGAATTGCAGATTTATTGATATGAATATGCACAGTAGCTTGAAGTTCATCAACTAATCTGCTGTAGCATATGATTTCATTTATTTGATATGACAATGATTCTTATGGTTAAATGCTTGTTTAATACTGCAGACCACCTTTCATGATGAGGAAGAAATCAAGTGCTATGTGATGCTCCAAAGATTCGATCAATTTTGATAGATACTTGTTTTAAGATCAAAGTGAGCATTCTATGGTTATGTATATTTGTGCGATCCTATGATGTTTGGAGTTTCACAGAGGACATATGGTATGTGAACTTCCTATAAAATTTGGTTAATGGATCCATTTCTTAGCATTATTAAATATCTGATACAAGGCAGGTTTACTAGATCCATTAATTCTGTTATGGTCATGGTATATGCCTTGAATGATCAATGTTTAGATTTGGGGTTTCATTCCTAAAATTTGATGTTTTGGGAAGTGCTATGTTTTAAGTAAATGATGGTCTAAACCCTTGAATTTTCCTTCCTTACATTTGGTATCAATTCTACACTTGTATATGGGGTCGGATGGTTCTCAGATGAACTATGTATCTGGGTTGGATATCTGATTTCATTTTCCCAACACTAGTTGCATCTAGATTATGCAGAGGGGGTGGATGCGTATAAGGCTAGCAGATGTGTCCAATACTCTGGGAATTTGACTAGTCATTTCATATTCACCTTTGAAGTGCACTAGATTTTGAATATTTGGGATTTTTGTGATAAATCAATTTAGGATCAATAGCCAGTGTGAACCCTGTGTGGGAAGAGCTAAATGCCTATTTTGACTTGCGAGTAATCTGAGGAACTGGAGGATTTGGAGGTGTGTCAAGAGTGCACACATGTATGTACCTTGGAGTTCCCCTTAATCAGGTTTAATGAAGAAGTGTAATGTCGCACCAAGGGACTAAGGCCCTATGGGACCTACGAACTAGAAATAGATAGCAAGTGCCATAGATGCCAAGTAAGGTTGCATGGATGACACATGTTGGTATCTCAATGATGTGTGGAATTATTGGTAAAATTTTAAATGGGCATAAATCTCAATTCAGGATTTGGATTGAGATAAAATTTAAATCATTGGAAATCTATTAATGAGATAAATACGATAGCGATATCGTAAATTAATTCAGCAAACTTTGGAGAAGAAGGATTTTTGTAACCCCATCTTCACAACAAAGCATGGAGTTCGAGTTAACTATAAAGTAACACCTTCCATAACCTAATAAGGTTTAAGGGGGTGGTAAGGAGTGCTACAATGTGGTATTAGAGTGGAGGTTCTACATTGGACCTTTGGAGATAAATTTTACAACCCTGATACAGAGCATCAGAGTGCAGTTCAACACTTAGACTGACTGGGCCTAGAGGGATAACATTAGAAGCTCTGTTAGGAATTTCAGATAATATTATTTAGACTGATCATTGATTGTTGTATGCATATGGATGTTCATCTCTAAATATTAATTGTTTTGAGTATTAGCATGATAATTTGCTTATATGCTATTTTTTTCTAACTGGCATATTATCCTGATATTGGATGTATCAGTGAGTTCCACATCAACATGCTTAGAGAAAACAAGACAAGGTGATGGTTAATCATGCCTAATTGTATTTTTTATTTAAATGACATACGTTTGTACATGATAGCACATAAGAAGACACTAAGGGACAATAGGGAAATAAAGGAATGGGTAGCAGAATGGTGTAGTATAGCAATGATAAATCCCAAGATTGTCAGGAAGAAGAGTCAATTGGGAAAAGGAGAGAGGAATACTCCCCTGATTGGATGGGCACCCTTATAATTTTATGTTGAATAATGTGTAACTATGGTCATTATTCATAATTATCATTTTACTTGAGAAGAACAAAATTATTATTGTTTCTAACATGTTCTTCATGCTTTTGATTTGGTTAAAATGCATTTTTGGAAAGAAGAAAATTGTTATTTTATTTATATTTTCAAGTGGCTCCACAAGTGTTAAGCTAGATCACATTATGGCTAGTTGGCTCTCCTTGAAACTCTCTCATTTAGATCACATGATGGCTAGTTGGCTTGCCTTGAAACTCTCGTTTAGATCACATGATGGCTAGTTGAATTGCCTAGAAACTCACTCATTTGGAACATATTATGACTATATAGAGAGGTTAATTTGCTCTCCTTTGTATGCTATTGGAACAAATATGCCTTACTCATCATCTCTCCTATGAGAAGTTATTTGATATATGTAGATATGCTCATTACATTTATGATATGAAATTAGTGAGTAGAGATATGCTCATTATACTTATGATATTAAGTTAGAGGTTTGAGATTTGCTTATTATCATTGAGATCTAAAGTATGGTATTCGATATCTGCTTATTATCATTCAGATATGAATTTCGATATAAAGTTGGGTATTCCATATCTTCTTATTATCATTGAGATTTGAAGTCTCATATTTGAGATATGTGTATTATCATTGAGATCTAAAATCTAGTATTTGGGATCTGCTTATTATAATGTGATCTAAAGTCTAGTGTCTGAGATCTACTTATTTTTATAGTGATATGAATTATGGGCCTGATATTTGAGCCTAGATATGAGTTCTAATATGAATTTATTCTATGATATGATGAGAGGATCAACCTCTCCTTGGTTATCTTTGTTGGACATTGATTTTTGGAGACTTGGCACTTATGGAATCCTTCTTGGGTCAGTATAATGTTTGTCTTGATGTATTGTTGAAGGATCTCTCTAAGAAAAAATAGGTTGGGTTTTCCCCCTTGTGGGGGTTTTCCCTGGTCTTTGACCTAATTCTGGTGTCTCTTATTATTCTTCATTGTGATCTCTTCTTTATCCTTACTATTCATTTAATTTTTGAAGTGTAATTACTTGATGAAGTGAATTAAATTGTAAAGAAGACTTAATACCTTCACAAGTAATTCCTAGTAGTGTATAAATTCTCTTCCACTTGGTTTCTCAACATGGTATCAGAGCAAGAATAAAGGAAAAACGTTGTGTATCACTTGAAAGAAGCTCTTGTAAAGTCCTTGAGAAAATACTAAAATATATGATTTCTACCCTAGCTTGAGGATACTCTCATTATACTACTCACTACTACAAAGTCAAATCTATCCATCTCTATTTACCAAGGTTATTGTATTCAAGATTAAGCATTTGATTCTCAAAGGTTTGTTGTTTTGTTGGACACCTAATCTGCCAAGGGTTATGGTGCAGAATGTGAAAGGTCAAAGGGATTCCAAGAGACCTTGAAATACGAAACCAAAGGCTCATAAGAATGTATATAAATGTATGTCTTTGTTAATAGAAATGTAACCTGCATATTATCATTCATATTTATTGTCTATCATGTGTGTGTTTAACATGGTATCAAAGCAGGCGAATTATATCCCTGCTCCAATATGAGCCACTAGTTCTGTCAGTTATGCCCTATTGGCTCTATCCTACTTTCCAAAACTTGAGTGTTCTAATTGTATCCCCGACCTAACGCTCCACGAATTTGGCCTTTGTCAAAAACTTGTTTCCTCATTTCTAGGCACTCTCTGCAACTGTTAGTGCTCTTTCTCTACAACATCCATTGTCCCTCTGGTCATTTTATTAACTACAACCTTTGTCCTTATTTTTTTGTGTGTTCGATAAAAGGTCTCTCTTGATGTGTACACTGGTTATATCTCAAATTATTCCTTCTTTGTGTTGATTCTTGAAGGCTACTAACGAGTCCATGTGCATGCTTCCCACCTGTAATGTTCTTTCTCTACATTGAATGGTGCAAGCATACATTCCCTTCTCTACGTTGGTTAAAACATTGTTGTGCAATCTCGTTTATATGTGTTTGAATGTATGTACATTGGTCGAATATTTGTAATATGTGGCTATGGTCTAAATTATGTGCACACTCCTACAAGAGGATATATATAGTGTGTCGATATATATAGTGTGTATTTCCTGTGAACTGGTGATGAATATTTGCATTCAAGACTCCTCCTAGCATATATATTATGTTCGGTGTCAAAGACCGTGAACTAAGCAATCCGTTGAAACTCCTATAATGAGCGGTTATTTATGATATGTATGTTGGTTTTATTACATCGTATACCTCTGCGTTGAATAAAAAATTGTATGTTGGTCACCGTGACTCAAATGTTGTGTTGATATTTTTACGCTGGTGTTGAAGTGTCTTATTGAAACTTGGTATGAATGTTATGTTGAAAAGGTTTTAAATGGGTATTGATATCTGCGAATTATGCATTGGTGTGTATGCAAATTTGGGTATGCATGTGTTGAGTGTGATGAAATTTTGATTGGGGCGTTGAACCTGAGTTCTATTTTGGTACTAATTCTTTTTGAATGGGTTGATTAAATCTGGTGTGAATTAATGCACTTTGTGTTGAATTCTTTTGTAATGGTAAATGTATTTTTGATCTGCATGATGAGTATATGGTGAATGGTTGTTGGAGAATGCATTGATAATTGTTTTTGTTGAAAAGTGATTGAAGTTTGATTAAATATCAGAGCTTTAATATGTGCTTAAAGTTCAAAGCATAACGTTCATTGATTATACTATGAATATATATTATATGCTTCAAAAAATCTCTATATGAATGTTGAAGACCATGTAATAGTTGGTTGTTGATTGGTTGTACATTAATTGTTGATTGTAATATTGGTGCACTTGTTATGGCTCTAATTGGTGAAGTATTAGAGTTCTTCAATACTATGATATACTTTGATGTTGATAACAATTTAAATTAGCAAAGATTTTCTCTATAAAATTCGTACCCATTTACAATATGCACAAAAAAATATTGAATTTTCGCAGCTTGAGTCGCAGTGATAGCAAGATGAGTTATAATAGAGTAATCATCATTCTGAACTTGTTTTTGTTCAAAACAATCCCCTTTTTTTGTATGAATTTGGCTCCCATAAGTAGTCATAAATTGATAAAATTAGTTACGTTGAGGTTCATTCCCATCATATGCCCATTTTAAGAGTAGATTTGCATGCAAATGTAGAATTTCAATCTACACTTCCCAAGTCCATCATCAGATCTTGCGAAGAGATTATCAACAACAAAAACTGAACTGGTCTTGGATATGACAAGGAGGTTTCTCTTCACACTCCAAACTATTCCAATCCCATTTAATTTCAAAGTGTTTGGTTTCTTCATGGCAATTCATTTTCACTTGTTTTAGATCTTCCTCCTCTTCCAAAGCAGCCATAGATTGTGAAATTCCAACATTGTGGCAGAGTTTTCCATATAAAAGAGCATTGTTTTGATCTTCATCCATGTGAGAATTGTGGTTAGCACACTCATCATTCAAACAAATGCTTCAAAATCAAGCCTTCTACAAGAATGAAGATTCACCTTGGATGAATCACCTCTTGGGAATGGGCTTCAACAACCAAGAAGATATTTTACTCATATCACAAAATTTTCTCATGAGTATTGAAAGTCTTGTAGTTGAGTTTACTTCATCTGCTCGCCTTGTATTTGATACAGGGGGAATTGATGGACATCTACAAGCTTCAAAATAAATCAAGTGATCATGAACCTGTTGCCTAATCCTAGATCTAGAGTTAGCCATACCTAAATTCAGAGCTGTAGTTAGAGACAAAGGATCCCATGAGTATGCCTTTGGTTGGTGGCCTTTCTTAAACCACCATAGGTTGAGACCTCCCTTTTACAGTTTAGGTTCTCATTTTTTTTTACGTATTTTGAGACCGCATTTTTCCAAGTTGATTATCTCCCTCTTCAAAGCAGTAGGGACACTTCCTCTAGTATAAGACTTCAGCTTCTTGCCATATTTGGAAGAGTTCTAGGAACTACACTAAGCATTCCAGGTTGAGACCCCAATGGTCTCCCTTTTCAAAATAATAGGGAGCACTTCCTCTAGCAAAAGGCTTCAAATTCTTGCTAGATTTGGAAGAGTTCTAGGAACTTCACTAAGCGTTCTAGTGTTGGTGGTCATCCTTAAACCATCATCGGTTGAGGACTTGAGTTTTCCCACCTTATATCATCATCTCAAAGAGAAAATTCAGCCTATTGTTCTCATGCATTGTTGTATTTTTGTATTATAGCTCTCTTCTTGGACTCGTATATAGCCCTTCATATGAAGGAGGGAATGTTGGACACCTAATCCGCCAAGGGTTATGATGTGGAGTGTGAAAGGTAAAAGGGATTCCAAGAGACCTTAGAATACAAAACCAAGGCTCATAAGAATATATATAGATGTATATATTTGTTAATATAAATGCAACTCATGTCTTATCATTCATATCTCTTGTCTATCATGTGTGTGTTTAACCTATATGAAGATTTGAAGATTTGAAATGTATCTACATCATTTTATACAAGTCCGTATCTGCTTGAATCTTTCATTAGAATCTTCACAAATATCCTGAGAATATTGTGGTGATCTATTCATTCTCACTATCTAGTAGTCGGAATCGTGTATTTGAATATGTCTCCATACATAAAAGGTAACCTTTGTCAAAGTTTGATAATGTTTAAGAACTAATTCAAATTCTACTTCGAATAAGGCAATGAAATAAATGTGCTTCTAGTTTGAATCGAGTGACAAATTAAATATGAGTTGCATTAATGAAAAATTGCAAGTCAAGTTGCATAAAGGAATTAATCTCTACCCTAAGGGATATATGAATGACATTGAAGTAGTGATCTAGAAATCAAAGATGATATTTGTGCTCTATCTATGATCAAAGTATGTTGCAAAAGTCTAGAGGCTTAGAATGCATTACATCATAAACTCTGCTCCAATTTTCATATCTTTGTCAGCCAGCCTGAAAACAAAAGAGACACCAAGCGTTGTAAAGAAATTATCTCAGTATAATTGTAGAATATGTATTGAGCCATTGAATATATAGTATTATCTAAAGTCATTGAATTTTTTAGTACTAAAGGGTGGTAGAGCCATGTGGATACCTGATTAATTGATGTGATAGAAGGTTTTCACTAAAATTCAAGGTTCCAAGCTTCAGTACTTGCTTTCCTCGCACTACAAAGGATTCATCTAGAAAGGAAGGTATCATCGACAACATGCTTGAAATATAATATTATGATGATGATTATCCAAAATATAAAAGTAAAGCCTGAAATCCTTTCTTTAGGTAATAAAGGGTGATGGAATCATTCCTTATACATGGTGATAAGGACTTTGTTCAAACATCTGATGACAAAATATTTTTATTTATTTTATAAACCCTAACAAGATGAAAAATTATTAATTGAAGTATTGATATGATAATGTTACAAGTATTGACACCAAGGTATCTCTATATGAAATTTTTATCTGATGATATTTGTAAATTTGAAAAAGACCTAAGATATGGAAGCATGTCTTGGGTTGTCCTTAGGGTTGTAAGTGTTTAAGGTTTGAAAATGATAACAAGGGTTTGATCTAGAATTTGTGGACAAACCCTAAATTGACCATTTCATTATGATAATGCAAGGAAGAGTGTCACATATTCAAGGTTTGTATACCCTAGACAAAATTTGAGGAATTATTAAATTATAGGGTTTGAAATTAAATCCCTTAACTAGTTAATAGGGTTGGAAAAGAAGGCCTAGGGTTTTTGGAATGAACCCTAGGAATGATTGCTTCTGCTTGAAAGAAGAAACCTTAACTATTGGATGATGAGGCAAATAAGGAAGATTTGTTGATTGGATGCAAGAAGACCAAGATCAAGAGGGAGTTGATAGACTTTGAAGAGATAAGTACCTTCTCGATTATTTCTATTATTTCATTTTTTATCTCTTATTTTTATATATCTTGCTTGAATTTACTTTTATATATCTTGCTTGAATTTATTTTTATATATCTTGCTTGGATTTATTTTTTCTTCCTTGACCTCTCAATAAGAATGTAGGTACATCATAAGGATTTACTTGGTCTTGGAAATCAATGGAAGAACAATATGGAAAGAAGACTTATGATTGATGAGCATTGGATTCAAGGGGAGTAGGCAGAATCAACAGGTTTAAAATTATATAGTCTATTGTGACTTCCATAATATGCAAAATATTTATGAAGAATATTGTTGAAGGTAAGCTCTCTTATGTGCTCATGACCCATATCTAACAAGAGTGGATGGAGTTGGTTAAAGAATCTTTATTCTACCCAAGATTAAGAATATGAAGCTTGATAGACTCCTTGATGAGATCTAGTATTATAAAAATTTTGTATCCATGAACGTCTGCATGATGTGGAACCTGGTAAAGTTATGTTGCTAAATTGATAAAGTCTATCGATTGGCTCATCAAAATATTTCATGCATTTCTAGCAAGGTTTTGAAGTCAAATCTCTTCAATGAAAGAGGGAGTTGGTTGTTGAAATGGATATGAAGAATCTTGGGTTATAAGTGTGATAAGGTCTCCCTTGAGAAAAGGAATATTTTTATCAAAATCTTGTGGAGGTTTGGGTTACTGGAATGAAAGCTCATGTCAACTTCCATGATAATGAAACTGAGAAAACTGACTCTCACTCTTTTAGTTCACTTTAGTACAGGAATTTGATTGACTCTATAATGTATTTCTTGTGTTGGATTATAGCTAACACATTTATGGTAATACTGACTTCTTCATGTTGTTGATGATGATCAAGTTGTAGGGATTCTCTTACTGATTCAAAAGTATTGACGATACAGCCTAGGGTTTTTTTTACTGTTATGGTTCTTGTATAGTTTTGCTGAGGTGGAATGAGTAGCAGCATGTGTAGTGACTCAGGAAGAAATTTGGCTCCTGATATTGCTTGTCGATGTGTTCGTAGGTGACCGTGATATTCTATGATAATTGAATGAAGTTGTCAATATAACAACACCAAGTATCACTACATTCATGACATGGTGAAGAAAGGAGTAGGAAGCTCCAGTATATCTCCACTGATGAACAAACAAAGGATAAAAACCTCTCCTTGGAGGAAGTTTTATATTTTAGAGATAAGCTGGAATTGTGGATATTGCCTCTTGAATTGAGAGGGAGCAATGATCTTCTTAGATCATGTTATTTTTCCCGTGCCACACTAACTTGGATAGGGTTGTAGTCCTTGATTCAATGTGACCTAAAGAGGGATAATGGTTTTATCGATTGATCAACACTGTGGACAATTATTCTCGTTGTGTCTTGTACTATGACCTATATAGGGTTTTTACTTTGAGTCTTATACACTAACATATATAGGGATAATGGTATTGTGAGTATATTTTTGTGTCCTCTGCTTTGACCTATATAGGGCGTAACATCCATGTGTCAATTACACTAACCTGTATAGAAAGATGGGAATCTTCCTTAGTCGTGTATTTAACCTGTATAGGGCTTAACATCCTTATGTCAATACATTGAACTAGATAGAAAGATGGAAATTTTCCTTTAACTGGCACTATGACCAATAACCTAAAGGAAAATAACCATTCTCCTAAGCCTTGTACTATGACCTAGATAGGGTTGTAGTCCGTGAGTCAAGTACAGTGACCTAGATAGGAGAATGGGGTTAGAGGCTATCGGGTTGGATAGGAGCCTCCTAAAATCTGGCTCTAAAGAGATTATTATTATTACCATGCATGGATAAGGCAATACTCTACTTCTACAGTACTAGCCGATTGATTTATATGGTACCATGGGTATGAGCTTATGAGACACTAATTGATTGTTGTCTCTTTGGGAGAGTATGCGCAAAGAATACTATGGTGATTTGGTATTAGGTAGTGATGTTGATAATCCTTTAATGATGTTGATCTAATCTTGGTCGTTTCTTAGAGAACCTTTTCAACTTGTATGACATCTTGACTATGATTATGAATACCCCCCTAGCTAAGGAGTGCTGAATAATGTGTAGCTATGGTCGGTCTTCATAATCATCATTGTACTTGAGAAGAACAAAATTATTATTTTTTCTAGGAAGTTCTTAATGTTTTTCATTTGGCTAAAATGTATTTTTGGAAGGAAGGAAATTATTATTTTATTTATATTTTCAAGTGGCTCCACAAGTGTTAAGTTGGATCACATGATGGCTAGTTGGCTTTCCTTGAAACTATCTCATTTAGATCACATGATGGCTAGTTGGCTTTCCTTGAAACTCTCCCATTTGGATCACATGATGGCTAGTTGGCTTGCCTTGAAACTCTCTCATTCAGATCACATGCTGGCTAGTTTGCTTTCCTTGAAACTCTCCCATCTGGATCACATGATGGATAGTTGACTTACCTAGAAACTCACTCATTTAGGTCATATGATGGCTATATAGAGAGGTTAATTCACTCTCCTTTGTATGATATTAGAACACACATACCTTACACATCAACTCTCCTATGTGAAGTGATAGGAGATCTGTAGATATGCTCATTACATTTATGATTTGAAATCAATGATTAGAGATGTGCTCATTATACTTATGATATGAACTCATAGGTTCAAGAGCTACTTATTATCATTGAGATCTGAAGTCTAGTGTTCGAGATATGCTTATTACCATTGAGATCTAAAGTCTGGTATTTGAGATATGCTTATTATCATTGAGATCTATAGTCTGGTATTCGATATTGGTTTATTATCATTGATATCTGAAGCTTGGTATTTGAGATTTGCTTATTATCATTGAGATCTAAAGTCTAGTATTCGAGATCTTATTATTATCATTGAGATATGAAGTTTGGTATTCCAGATCTGCTTATTATCATTGTGATTTGAAGTTTGGTGTTTGAGATCCACTTATTATTATAGTGATATGAAGTCTTGGTCTAAGATCTAAGCCTAGATCTAAGTTCTAATCTAACTATCTTATGTGATATGACGAGAGGATCAACCTCTCCTTGTTGATATTTGTTGGGCATTCAGTTGTGGACACTTAGAACTTATGGAAGTCTTCTTGGGTCAATACAATCTTTGTCTTGATGTATTGTTGAAGGATGTCTCTAATAAATATTTGGTTGGGTTCCCCCCTTTTGGGGTTTTTCCCTAGTATTTGACCTAATTCTGGTGTCTCTTGTTATTGTGCATTGTGATCTCTTCTTTTTCCTTACTATTCCTTTAATTTATGAAGCGTAATTACTTGATGAAGTGAATTAAATTATAAATAATACACAATACATTCACAAGTAATTCCCAGTAGTTCAGAAATTCTCTTCCACTTGGTTTCTTAACAGTTTAAGGGTTGAGTTGAGAATTTGTAAGCCTGACAATGAAAATATTATCAAATCTCAAGAGAAGAAGGTATAAGAAAATGCAGTAATATTGCAAAGCTTATCATATCTACAAAGGAAGAAGCAACATGAGTTAGGTACCAACTACCTAGGAAAGCATAAATCCAAGAAACACCCATCTGGATTTTAGAAGCATGAATTGGAACCTAATGGCATAGAGTGTAGAAAATATAAGAAAAGGCATAGGCAATCAAGTTAAGATATAGTAAGAGGAGGAACTCCACTTAGTACTCCAACAAGAATAATAGACGATCATGAGAAATTGTCTAGTGTTGTAACTAAAAGAAATCACCGACAATGGAGGAATGAGAAAAACTTAATGCCAATGGAATTTACCAAGGAAAAACCTCCTATCTTTGATGGAGAAGTCAAGAAGGCTACAGAGGTAGAAGCATGGTTATTGGGAATGAAGAAGTATTTCAAAGCATGACTACTCTGAGAATATGAAGGCAAGAGTATCCATTTTCATATTGAAAGGAAAAGTTGATATCTGGTGGGAAGACCTGAGGAATGTCAAAGACGTTAGAGAGAAAGCGTTTATCTGAAGGAGATTTGAGAGATACTTTCGTGAGTAGTACCTATTTGAAAGGTAATATGGTAGTAAGGTTAAAGGGTTTCATGAGAATAAAATGGGGAAACCTACAACTGATGAGTACACAAATGGATTTTTGGAGCTGTTGAGTTATGTACCTTATATTAAGGATGAGAAGGTAAAGATTTAGAGGTACCTCAGTGGGTTACCATGGGATGACAGTGACGAAATTGAGTTTGATGAGCTAAAAAAATTAGAGGACACCATCCAAAAGGCGAAGTACTACTATGAATAGTCCAAGCATAAAACTATGTTCCAAGCAAAATGGAAAGCAAGAGGGAGGCCTAATTTTAAGGGGAAAGGGAATAAATATTTAGGACATTAGCTAGGGGGAGGAGTGTGAAGTTCACCAGTACTCCTACCAAGGGTGAGCTTTAGAAAAAATCTACTATTTCTAGTAGAGATTGGTTCTCTAAGAATGTAAAAGAGGCCCAAACTAGGGGTTTAGATGAGGACCCATATGGTGTTGGGAAAGTTGAGAAGACCACATGCAAAACAATTTTCATCGGTGATAGCAAAATGGCCCATGGTTGTACAATATGCAAGAAGTAGAGACAGTGAACTATGTGACTATGAACATGCCACAAATCTATGTCGTGTTGGACAATAAACAAGACGATCACCACACTTCAGTGATCTAGATGGAAGGTATGGTCATTAACCAACATTTTTTTATTTTGATTGACCCAGGATCTAATTTCAATTATGTTAGTTCGAAGGCCACAAAAAAGTGTGTGTTTTAAAATAAATCCCATGAATTTTTAATTAGCAATGGGAAACAAGAGGTGAGTTGAAAATATCGTGGAATCATGCTTAGTGGTGATCAATAGCATGCCCACATTAGTTGATTTGAACATGTTTCCATTGGGCTCATATGATGTGTTATTCATCATGGAATGGCTAGTGGCCCACAAGACAGAATTGACTACTACAACAAGTCATTAGAATTTCTCAGCGATTAAGGAAAAAGAGTAATGTTGCAGTGGATAAGAAAGTTGATGGTTGTCAGGAAGATATATGCACTACAAATGAAAATATGCTACCGAAAGGGATGCGCTTTAGATGCAGTCCAAGTGACCAATGAGTCAGAAGACGATAGGGACAAGGTCTAAGAGAATCCAATATTAAGATAGTTTAGTGATGTACTTCTTGAGGAAATGCCAAGATTTTTTCCAAGAAGAGAAATTGATTTATTAATCGAACTAGTACTAGGATCAATGCCAATTTCAAAAGCTCCATTTCACATGAGCATGCCAAAGTTGGTGGAGCTCAAGTTAAAATTGAAGGAAAAGATGGACAAGGGATATGTCAAGCCCAATGTGTCACCCTAAGAAGACCCGATGTTATTTGTAAAGAAAAAGGATCGAACACTATAAGCAGTTAAACAAATCCATAGTAAATAACAAGTATCCTCTACATAGGACTAATGAAATGTTCGATCAATTGAGAGGGGATGTGGCATTTTCGAAAATATATTTGAAGTCTGGGTACCATCAAGCTCAAATCAAAGATGAATACATCCACAAGATAGCTTGCAGAACCAGATATGCACATTATGAATTTGTGGTGGTGCCATTTGGACTCACAAATGCTCCAATCATATTTATTTGTCTGATGAACAATGTCCTTAGCCCATATTTTGACAAGTTTTCCTTGCTCTTTGTTGATGAAATCCTAGTCTACTCGAAAACCATGGAGGAACATGAACAACATTTGAGAGTTATGTCACAACTACTAAGAGAGAACAAGATCTATGCCAAGCTCGGAAAATGTGATCTATGATAATCACAAGTTTAGTACTTGGGACATATTATTTGCGAGGAAGGAGTGGCAATGGATTTTGAAAATTCCAAGGCCATCATGGAGTGGCCCACTCCTCAAAATATTACAGAATTCATATATTTCATGGGGTTAGACAGATATTATTCGGGGTTCATTCAAAATTTCTCAAATATTGGGATTCCGATCACTACGTTACAAAGTAAAGGAGTTAAATTCTAATGGACATCAAAGTGTACAACCAATTTTGAATAATTTAAACACTTGCTCATGCATGCATCAATAGTGAGAATAGTTGATTTGGGAAAATATTTCGTGTTTTTTGTAGATACTTATAAGGACTCAGTGGATTCCTAATGCAAGAAGGACATGTGGTTTTCTATGAATCAAGAAAATTAAATGACCATGAGAGGTTTTGTGTCACTCATGACTTGGAGCTTGTATAAATAGTGCATGGATTAAGAGTTGGAGGCACTACATGCTTGGAAAAATTGTGTTTTAATGTTAGATCATGGAGGGATGAGATACTTATTTGACCAACCCAAGATAAATACAAGATAAGCTATATGGCTAGCCTTGATCAGTGAGTTCAATTTTGAAATAAAGTACATTAAAGTAAAGGAGAACAAGGTACCATATGCACTTAGTATAAGCCTACAAGTGGTTTATTTGGTAGCCATAAGCACTTGTGAAGTTGATATCAAAAAGAGGATCAAAGAGGCATTAATTTAGGAGGAGCATTATCATCATGATAAGGAGCGCTTGCAGAAAGACCCAAAATGATTATTGAGCAAGAATTAATCACTCACTAATGATGGTATGTTGAAGTTCAAGAATAGATGGTGTGTGCCTTACATGGGCGAGTTGAAGAAGTTCATCATGGATGAGTTTCATAAGAGACCTTATTCAGGCCATCTTGGTTATAATAAAATATAACAACCATGAGTATATGTATTATTTCCTAGGTATGAAAAAAGGAGCTCACTAATTATATTTCTAGGGACATGGAATGTCAACAAGATAAATTTGAATACAAACACTTAGTGGGATTATTGTAGCCAATCCCCATTCCTGAGTGGAAATGGGAAGTCATATCCATGGATTTTATCATAGGATTGCCAAAAACATCCATACAATACAATGTTATAATGGTGGTAGTGGAAAAATTGTGCAAGGGAGCTCATTTTATAAATATCAAGTCCACCCATAAGTAAATTGACATAGCTTGGATTTTCATGAAGTAGATATTTAAATTGCATGGCATACCCAAGAAGATAAGTTCGGATCGAGACACCAATTTCACCTGAAAATTTTGGAAAGCATTATTTGTTTGCTTTGGAATAAATTTAGCATTTAACACAACATATCATCCTCAATTGTATGGAAAAATTGAAAGAGTAAATCTAGTTCTAGGAGACATGTTAAGGATGTATGTCATGCATTATCCAAAAAGGTGGGAAGAATCCTACCCATAGTTGAATTTTCCTACAATAATGGGTATCAATAATCACTAAATATGAGTCATTTTAAGTCTTTATATGGTAGTAAATGTAGCACACCCATCAATTGGGATGACCCAGTGAATAGGGTGGTTATTAGTCTTGATATGTTGAAGGAAATGGAACAAGAGGTAATTATTATCAGGAAAATATTGAAGCCCAAGATAAGAAAAAGAGTTATGCATACCAGTAGAGAATGCACAAGAAATTCCATGTGGAAGAGCATGTGTATCTCCACATCAAACCAATAAATATTCCACTGAGAATAGGGTCTTGTGCTAAGTTGGCTCCAAGGTTTTGTGTACCATTTCAGATTTTGGAGAGAGTGGGGCCAGTGGCTTGTAAATTTGCCTTACCACCCATAGTGAAAGAAAATGCTTATTGCCCACATTTATTTGCTTAAAATGTATGTACATGATGTGAATCATATTTTTTATTGGTTTGTGATATAGGTGGAATCTAAGGGAGAATTCCAACCAAAACCATAATGCATTTTGGACCAGAGGCAAATTGCACTCTAAAATTAAATAATAGAGTAGGTCAAGGTGCAATTGAAGCATTTTGGGCCAGATGAAACCACCTAGGATATGGCTTATCAGATGAGGGTATCTTACCAATTTGTGTTCATTGTGTGAATGAATGTAAGAGTTGTATATTTAAAACTCACTAATGAATTTGTAATCTATTTAAAGAAACCAAGGATAATGTTATTTTAAGGGGGTGGGGCCAATAACATCCATTTTTTTTCTCTCTCCCCCCCCCCCCCCCCCCCCCACAAATGTAAACATCACTATATGATTCTATTTATGTAAATTATGTGAAAATGAAAGTTATAACTAATTTTGAGGAATGGACAAGAATTCATATATCCGAGGGGAGGTTTCTTATGATGTGATTAACCCAAACCACTTCATTTATTACCATACTACCTATTCTCTGATGAATTGAAAATTTTATGCATGTCAGACAACAAAGTTGGTAATGGGTCATCTGAGTGGAGGATGAAGCCCATATTGTTTCCTTCTTGTGGGATGTGTTGGAAATATTTCAAGACACAAAATTTCCAAGCCTTAGACATTCCACAAGAAGAAAACAACACAGGGAGAAGTGTTTTACACAACACATGTAGAGTGTGTAGAACACAAAAGAGGAGCAATGAAGGAAGAAGGGAAACATGAGAAAAAGTGTAGGCACAAAAACATTGGAGCAATGATAGTATGAGAAGAAAAGTATCAAGACAATGCTCTGTAATTGGGACACCATTCCCTATAATTTCATTAATGCCATTGTTGTGTGTATATGTTAGATTGGCCAATGAAGGCTTGGTGGAGACATTGAATCACTTAATTCTTGTCGAGTAGCTGATAAGCCTCTAAGTTCTTGCCTTGGGGGGTGATAAAACACTTAGAGCTTCTTGAATGGGCTAATAAAACACTCGGGTGCTTGTTAGAAGGTTGACACACTCAAGTGTGTAGAAATTCCTTGTAGATTCAAACTGCTAATTGTAATTTACTAAAACAATAGACTTAAATCTACTCTACTCATCAGCAGAAACAATTAATCGATTGAGAAATCACGAAGCATACAAGAGAAAGAATTCAATCAACATATTACACAATGATTTCCTAGGGAAAGCCACAACTAAAAACCCATGTTATCTGTATATTAAATTAGCTAGAAAATATGAGAAGATTACAATGATTTTCACAATCCCAAGCAACCTCTGCACTATCTCTATCTGTCTCACAGCTTCTTAGACAAGCCTTGGTTGATATTTAACCAATTTTCTACTTGTCCAAATCCCTATTTCCTTGTTTTGTTTCCTTTGTAATTATCCCCTATTAATTAGGGAAATTCCTCAATTAGAATGGTGCAATCCATCATAGGCCTTCCTCTGACTACATGCACCACCTGTACAATTTGGATGATTATACCACTGATAATACACTTCCCTTGAACTCCAATATCAACAGAGTAACTCTCAGATCTAACATGCATGAGTTATTTATGCTTGAATCATCAATTAAATTGTTTAACACATGAAGCAACACCTCATTTTTTGACCTCCTACTAGTTCCTCCATTAGTTGGAACTAGTTTAACTAACTTTAACTCACTTAAACTGAATTAATTAATTACAACTCAAAATAAACTCAACCAGGGCTCCTATAAAGTAGGAGACACTCTACATGACTCAAGTTATACCCTCAACTCGAAATAATTGAGCCAATTAAGTCAAATTAACTTAGTTAACTCGTATAAGTTGTTTTGTGATGCAGAATTGCAATTTTTTTCCTAATTTAAATTCAAGGGAAAATTAAATCAGGATTTTTCTTGTTGCATTTTCAACAAGGTGCTTACTGAAATGGGATGATAAACCACTAATTTATTTCTTTCTAGCTAATAAGCCACTTAATTTCTTTCCAAATAAGCTAATAAACCACCTAAATAGTGGGCTCTAGACTTCTGCATTGCTTGCCTTGAAAATCCAGTTGATAACCCATCGTTAAAGTGAGATCATTCTCTTAAACTAGGAAAAACTTCATTGAGACTTGGGTGAATCCCTGTGATCTATTTTGGAGAGGAAGAAGAGACATTGTGGTAATTACTACATGAGGCGGTTAATAAACCACTTGGACAATGCAGTCCATCTCTTGTTTGGTTTACTTGATATAGGTGTGAAATTCTTAATTCCTTGTACTCTAAATCCAACTCAAGGGTGGTTAGATGCAAGAAATATTTTAGCATAGTTGGACTATGGTTAGGTGAAGAGTTGAAGTCACTCCTTCAATTTCCAATCATTTAATTTGAATATATAAGTATATCTACTTGTATCCATTTGTATTATGTATGATTAAAAATGTCTTATATGCGACATGTGAGTGTATGGATTAGCATTACATGTGGAAGCTTGTTGAAATATTTGTATATTCATGGTGAAGGCTTTTCTTTATATGCCTTCATGACTATGTTGAACTTATGGATGCTTATGTTCGTTTTTATCCTCATGAATTGTAGAGTTATTGATATGAATATGCATGATAGCTTGAAGTTCCTTAGTTAATATGTTATAGCATATGATCTCATTTCTTTGATATGCTCACAAATAGTATGGTTCAATGTTTGTTTAAGATTCTAGACTATGTCTCTTGATTATGAAGAAACCAAGTGTTATGTGATGCTTGGAATATTTAGTTAGACTTGATAGATACTTTCTTTAAGATTAGAGTGAGCATTATGTGGTTATGTATATTATGTGATGCTATGATGTTTGGAGCTTCACAAAGGAAGCATAGTATGCTAACTCCCTATAAAAGATAGTTATTGGACCCATTTCTTAGAATTATTCAATACCTGATACAAGGCAGGTTTGGTAGGTCCATTAACTATGTTATGGTCTTGGTATATGTCTTGAATGGCCAATGTTAAATATGGGTTTTCATTCCTAAAATTTGATGTTTGGGCAATGCGCTTTTTTAAGGAAATTATTTTCTAGCCCTTGAAATTTCCTTCCTTACATTTGGTAGAAATTTTTCACTTGAACTTGAGGTTAGATGGTTCTTGGATGAACCATGTATCTAGGTCGGATATATTTTCAATTTCCCAATGCTTGTTGCATCATGATTATGTAGAGTGGGTGAATGCATATAAAAATAGCAGATGTTGTTGTAATTGAAATTACACATTCACAAGGATCTATTCCTCCATGAGACTTGCACAAGACTCACCAGACAAATGTGTGTGAAACAATGTGTGATTCAAACAATCCTCTCATATGCAAACAATAATATAGAATGTGAATGAAGAAGGTAGGTTGTACCTCTTAAACAAAGATGCAACAAATATTTGGAGCAACCAGCTTGAGGGTAACCATATTTCCTAACTCCCAAATACCAAATTGAATAATTGCACAAAGAGAACCAGCAAAACTACCCAAAACTCTTTGTGCAAGATTATGTCAGTATAATAATAACCATTAATAATCCATGAAAAACATATAAACATCATAGAATATCAACAATAGAGAAAGGGAATCATCTTCATTATAACATTAAATGGAATAAAAATAAATGATATACCTCAAGGAAATAAGAGCCTCCTCTCCATCTTGCAACCTTGTCACCACCTCCTAAAGGGACGACCTTACAAATTAGCAGAGATCTTGCACTATAATATACTATATATATCTAGATTTCCACTTAACATGACTAGTATATATAGGCCTTTAGGCCTCGCTTGGATAATGTGTTTGGACAGCTAGGGGAAAGAGAAGTTAATAAACTTCTATAATAATTTTCTCGTATATAACTCATAACCAAATCAGTCAAGTTGATTTCCACAGGAATGGAAAATTCTAGACAATTCAAGACTGATGTTGGTTGCAAAAGGTAAATCTATTTCCATGATTGGTTATATGTTGTGAATTGTGTGAGCAACGCGGGATGCACATCGCTAAGCAGTGTCACTAGTATAAAAATGTCAAAATAAAGGTTGCAGGCTATGCATCAAGGTAAATAGTATAAAGGCTTATGCAATTGAATCAATGTGGGTAAAATAGGCTGATAACAAATTCCCCCTCATGGATGAGGTATGAAGAGAAACTGATGATCTAAATGCATTACAACAAATAAAATGGGAGGAAGGATTCTGGACTGCAAAGTTGAATTAGAGGAACTCAAATGCCAAATTCTCAACCTCGTTGATATCATCCCTCAATTAGGGATACCCATGCTCGTTGTAACATCCCTTGGTTAATTTGTTTCCCTTTGTAAATAAATTGAAATTAGTAAAAGGTTGAGAGAAGGGACACAGATTCAAGATTGCTTAAGGATGGAGATTTATTAAGAATGGGTTGTTTTTAAATATCAGTCATGGTTGGCTAAGTGGTTTTAATTGGGTTGATTGAGAAATAAATTTAATTGAAAATAAGAGGACAAAATTATTGAAGACAACATGGGTTGTATTGTCCAAGGCAGTTGACTTGCGCGGACCTCAGAAAACGACATATGGTTGGTCTATTGGGGAGATAATAAAATAAGTTTGTGAGGACAGAGAAGAGATACATGCAGACACAATGGAAAGAAATAGTGATGAGCACTAGGAGAAATTCCTCTAAGGGTCAGATGTCTAAAGGAATAACAATGATTAATATCATAGGGATTGAATTCTGAAAAAGGTGAATTTTTTTTGGACCCTATATTAGGTTGGGTGGACCTACCTATGGTTTTGTGCATGGTTTTCACACATGGTTTTGGATGCAATGGTTTTCGGTCCATGGTTTTGGACACAATGGTTTTCGGTCCATGGTATTGGATGGTTCAGAATGTATAAATATGTATTGTAACAATGAAAGGAACATAATGAAAAATCAATCTGGTAGTCCCGGTTTTGGGATCCAGGGGAAAATCTCTGTGTATATGTGTCTTATGTGTTATGCTCTCACATTGTTTATTTTCTATGTTTTAGAATTCGTATGCAGGGTAATTTATGTATGGGGTTAAAACCTACATTTGGTATCAGAGTTGTTTTGGCTTCAAGGGGATGCCTTTGTTGCTGAGGGGTTTCGCTCGGGCCTATGGTATACCCTGTTCAGTGGGAGATCTGTGAGATCGATTATAGTGGTGAAAGAAGATGGCAAGCAGTGAAAAGATAAAGATTGAGAAATTTAATGGTCAGAGTTTTGAGTTGTGGAAACTCAAGATGGAGGATCTATTGGTGGATAAAGATCAGCGGATCACAATAGATCTAGGTACTAAACCAATGGGAGTGTCCAATGAAGAATGGAAGAAGTTGAATCAGAAGGAAAAGAGCACAATACGATTGTGTGTCTCAGATTCAATATTGTTGAATTTATCAGGGGAAACTACGACGAAGGATTTGTGGGACAAGTTAGGGACTTTGTACCAATCTAAGTCTCTGGTGAACAAACTATTCCTATGGAAAAAGCTGTATAACCTGAGGATGAAAGATGTAGACTCAGTGACAGAGCATCTGTACGCATTTAATACTGTGGTAAGTCAGTTATTTTCTGTTAATATTAAAATTTCAGATGAAGATAAATGCATGAGTTTGTTGTGTTCTCTACTAGATTCATGGGATAGTTTGGTTATTGCAATAGGTAGCAATGCCACTACCTTGCAGTTTGATGAAATAGTCTCATCCTTGCTAACATAGGAGATGAGACGAAAAAATATGGAGATCCAGAATGGTGATGCCTTGTCTATACGAGGATGGTCTCAAAACAGAAACAAAAATAAGTCATCGAGTGGGAGATCTAAATCTAGACATAGATCTAAATCTCCAGGAAAACCTGTAAAGGTGGTTTGCTAGAAATGCAGAAGGGAATGGCACTACAAAAGGGACTGTAAATCTAAAGCTCCCGACAAAGGAAAAGGATCTAATGATGCTCCTTCTACAGAGGCGAAAACCACCTCAAATGAAGGTGGGGATGTGTACTTAGCTTCTTCAAGTACACATGTAGATCATGAGGCATGGTT
>APFE030630728.1:0-17792 GCA_000404065.3 Pinus taeda | reverse complement strand
TATCACCGTTGAATGTTTTTTTACTCATATATATTATACTTTTAGAATACATATTTATCACTATCAGATAGTTTATTATTTATATGTGTGTGTGTATTCTTGGGAGTGAGATTCCATTGTTTTCACTTTAAAACCATAATAACATATAACATGAAATTTTTAAAACCACACTAATGAGAATTTAATATATTTTAATATATTTTGGGTAGGAATGAATATTTTTTTGGGTGGATAAATGTGTTAATTTTTATAGATATTTTATATTTTTAATTTAAAAATTGAGTTTAATAATTATTTTATTATTTTTTATAAATTATTATTGGTGGTTTTTTGTTTCATGTTTATGAGAATTTATGGTATTGATCCATGATATTCATGTGGAATATAGTCTATTTAAAGGGGGAATAAGTTAGTCTAGATCCATCTTAACTTTGGATCTACCAAGTTCTGAAAGGAATCAAATCTCTTTTCTCTCTAAAAGAGGTTTGCATCTCTTGATCCTTTTAGGCACTTGGTAAATCTAGAATTAAGATGGATCTAGGCCGGTGAGTAACTATATAGTGATTGATAAAAATTTAACATGCACATGCATCAATAGGTTTGTCTATTTTGGAATAAGGCTACCGCAATTTAATTTAATTATTAGTGATTATAAGGTGAATGGTAGGGATCTAACCTCCATGGAATATCCTAAATTTCTTTTAGTAATATACAAAAATAAAAAATTGAGAGTGATCTCCAAAGTATTATGTAGTTTTTCCTTTTAATTAAATTTATTAATTAATAAAGATGTCATATGAACAAGTGTCCAAAGAAATGATTTATGGTTTTTTGGCCTTGGGTATTGATAAGCCATAGTATTGGTCCATGATATTGTAACAAAGCCTATTTAAGATTAAGAATCTCCATGATGAAGTAAGAGTAAATCTCCATGCTTAAGAATTTTGTTACATGTTTTTTTAAACATATATAATAATAATAATAATAAAGATCTAATTTAATTTATTTTTATGATATTTTTAATTACACTGAAGATGTTCCCTCTGTGGAGTTGGTTGGGAAAACACTGTTTGTACCAACCAATCCCATCCCTCCATTTTCATCATACTCCAACCAATTATTTTCCAACACGTGGTAGCGATTCATTCGGTTTTTTGTTATGGTACCGGGAACATAGGAGGGTGATCCATGACGCATCGATTCAATTCCTCCATTCTCTGTTACTTGGAACCATCTTCACCCTCCATCGTCGCGACTGCCCCCAAACTCCCAATTCCCGCCTATAGAAAATTCACCCTCCACCCTTATAAACCCTCAACGAGCACTATTCCATAATCCTTACTCCTAAGCCTTCCAAGGAATATAAATCTCTCAAGAACCTATTGTCTACAGGGATCAAACTCTTGACCTCATCATCAATTGTTATACCATCTTGTGATTTAGTCATCGATTGTACTTCAGTGCAATTTTTGGTTCGGTGAGTAGGGTGGTTTTATCCACATTGGAAATCCTATAAGAGAAAAACTACCCTTGGTCACATGTTTTAGGAAAAACGAGCACAAATCATAGGAAACCCAAAAAATTTAATCAAATAGGGATTATGAGATTTTTTTGCTTCTATATTTTAGTTTTTTAGAGTGAATTAAGATTTAAATATATTTTTATTTCTTTAGAAGAAAATATATTAATGGATTTGTTATCCTTCAATAAAAGCTTTGCTTATTAGGTCTTTTAGTTCCTATAACAAGGACTTGGACTTGTAGTTTTATCTATGATTTGCTTTTCGATATGAATATCTCTGATAATGACAACCACACAATTTGCTTTGCAGGATAATATGTACTACTAAATCATGATTCAGAGGCATGTGGACTTGGAAATGGTGAGGTTAAGGCTAGAGAAAGGCTCTTACTCTAGAAATGTAAAGTTTTTTAGGGATCTACTTCTTGTGTTCAAAAAATGCACTCGTTTATTATCCAAGGAAATCACCAAACTTTGCTACTACATATGGACTCTGTGATTTTGCCACAAAGGATATGAAAAACATATTTCATATGGAGGCTCTATTCAAACAAGAAGGCCCCTCCATGAGAAAGTGAAATCCAAGGAAGCTTTCAAAAATTTCCTTGTCAGCTAAGACTAATCCTACTCCAATTGTTCCTGGTAGAAAGAGAAATGCAAAGACATCTCATGGTGAATATAAGATGGGTGGTGAAAAACATGCACAACCAACTTTGGAACAATCATCTCCTTATGTCATTCAACTTTCAAGTGTATCAAACCAATAAGGTGAACAAATAAAGGACGATGAAAGAAAGGATGACAAGATTAAGGAAAAAAAGATTGACGAACAAAAAGTTGTTGAAATTTTTGTAGCTCCATCTATGACCTAGATTCTCGAGAAGTAGTGAGAATACAAAATTGATGCTGCCAAGTTAAGAACAACTACTAACTCATCCGCAGGAAATGCCAAAGAACAGAGAAAATTAGAAAAATTTGTTGTGGAATCAAAGGAAAGAATAAGGGATACACAATATCTTAAGGAACCAATCATGACCTTTCTTAACAACCATCAAACAAAGGAAAGTACAAACAACACTAAAATTGAATTGAAAAAGGGTTCCAACAACAAGAATGATGTGGAAAATAATTGCAGTGATCTTCTCACAACTTTGAAGAGCTCCACCCACATTCTGGAGACAAACAAAATCTCGAGCAACATTTCCAAGCCAATTAAGATCTTGAACACAATTGAGAAGGAAAGGAGCTCAAGAAACACTCTTTGGAAAATTCAAATAAACAACTATTAGCATCTACTACTACCATCAACACCACCCAAGAAGATCCTCTCTTAAAACGAGGAGTTGGAAGGCCACTAAAGCATGCTAAGCATGCATCTCAACAACAAAAAGCTTAAGAAATGGGACATAAACAACAAACACCTAAACTAAAATTCCCAAAATCTGAGCTATTACTTCCAAGACCAAGAAAAAGATCTAGAAGTTGATCATGATGACCCTTTGGGTTTAAGATGAGGTGGTAGTACTGGACATCTTTTAATGACCATCTACCTAGTAGGATTCTACAAATGCATATAGGATGGCTATCTAGTTGACTCATCTAATGCTTCCGAGGTTTGAATTGTTACCACAATATCAATATTCAAGTACAACAACATGAGCATTACGGCCAGTTCCTGCATCTTACTTATTTGTTTCAAAAGTTAGTCACTATTAACATCCTTCCAAAATGATTTGCTATCACAAAGCATTCCTCTTGTACATAGTAGGATGTAGCGCGAGTGATTTGGTGTCCTGATTGTAATGTATATTGAAGCAACATGGTCAATCCATTGCTAGGTTTTGAGGCCTATGGAAATGGGAAGGTAGAGTGTGTAGATTCATATTCAATTTTATAGTTGGGAAAGTATGGATCATATCAAATTTTTATTATGCCGTAAGGCATTTCCCTTTGAAATCAACTCTCCTCTCTGCCTGCCTATCATCTTTATATGCCATAGGATTATATGTTAGATGATTGTAAAGATTTCAGCTGTTAGATTAGAATGGTTACAAAAAATTAGTTGCTGAAATGGTTTGTGCACTGGTCTAATGGTTACAAATATGGTCGCCTCATTTCCAATGGATTGCAAGTCTTCCTCGACAAGCCCAAAGGATGTGTACATGATTTTAGAGCTGTGTGATGGGGGAGATCTCCAGCATTTTATTGATGCACATGTCATCATTCTTGAGAGACTAGAAGCTAGAATAATCCAATCTCTTATTCAATCGCTTCAATACTGCCACTCATGGAAAATCATTCATAGATATGTAAAGCCATCGAGTTTTTTTTATATCAAACGCTAGAAACAATGCACACCCCTGTACATGGGTTTTTAAACTTGGGAATTTTGATAGGTCAGTTTGGAATGGTACGTTGCAGAAATTTTCTTGAAGATTTATTTGTAAATATTGCAGAGCCTTGTACTATATTGATGGCTTATTTATTTTTGCAAGTGGTCAAAATATAGTCATTGAATTCGATAGCATGGGGACATTGCTATATTCTGCTCCAGAGATGTTGCGTGGAACTGGATACTCGTACGAGATTGACATATGGAGCGCAGGAGCGGTGTTGTACCGTATGCTCTTCAGGAGGAGACCCTTTTTTGCAGTGAGTGATGTCGTGGTCATGTATGAGAAAATACAAAACGCAGACCGAAAGCTAAGTTACCCCTTCTTGCCCTCCATATCAGATTCTGCGAAGGAAATCGTTCTTGGAATGCAGCAGAAGAACCGCAGACGCCGATTTTCTTGCGATCAAATCTTGAGTGAGTTCTTATTTTCTTTGAACTTTCTTGATATCCAAACTCTTTTCAGATTGGACAAGGTACTAAATTACTGTTTAAACGTGATGATTGGAATGATGTAGATCATCCCTGGATCTTGGATAATGTAAAATTGGATGTGGGTTCCGACTCCACCATTAACATAGAGATTGTGTCTACCGACAGGAAAGATGCTACCTACCAATGAATAAATCGTTGGCATGGTGAATACAGCTGATGAAGAACGACCAGGCTATAGTCTATAAGAATGTAATTGAATCTTGCTTATATCACTGCATATTGAGGTTTAACTATGAGTCAATTGTAGTCAATAGTTAGCCCATGATCTGCTTTGCTATACAATGTGCAAAGTGCACGCCATTGAAAGTATTTATATTATGTACATTTGAGTAAATCATTGAATTATATTTAAACATTTTATGTTTAGGAATTGTTTTGAATTTATCAAATAGAACATCGAATGCTATAGAAGCAAACATGCGATGATTTAATCCGATATAATGTTTGAGAAATGGCTATTATTCTTCCAGTCTTCTATAAAGTGAAGCCCTTGGAGATCAGGTGGATGGGCAAAGATCAAGATGGACCGTACGCTAAAGTAGTGACACAATGATTGCCCAGGTTCAATATCAAATGGGCATGTCATTTTGAGGTTTAGATCGTGCTAAATTTGCACATGTCCTAAGCCATAGAAAGAAACTTGTCCCACCATGCTAACCTTCTAAGCTATTTTGCTTCCATGCCTTTTTCCAACCATATCCACTACCAGGATTTGAAAATCTTGTAGATGGGTTTTAAAGGTATGCCATGGTTTGCCTCTATCATTGAAAGTTTTTAGGGCGCTTGTTTGTGGATAGGAAAAACTTTACTAGGAAGAGCAATTGAATGGACTTCACCAAACATTACCTACAGAGATAGAAAGGAGCCTTAAAATTAGTTATGACTTTCTCAATCATGAGGAGCGGCAAATACTTTTAGATATCGCCTATTTTTCGATAGGAAAAGACAAGGATACATGGGTAAGAATATGGAGGGGTTCAGGATGGAAGGGTTTGGTAGGGCTTCAAAATCTGCTCAACAAGTGTCTTGTCGAGTTGGATGATGAAAATAGAATAAGAAGGCATGATCACCTCATAGATTTGGGAAGAGCTATTGTGGATTGCCCAGAATTATTACCGCGTCGGCTTCAACGACCGATAAAGAATCTTCATCTTCATGAGTTGTTGCAACAATCATCCTCTGTAAGTGTTTGAGCCATCCCAATTGTTGAATGTCTAAAGAACTTTCGGTAATTTTTATTCAAAATAGTCTACCACACATCATGTTAATAATAGTTTATTGTTTTCAAACCATAAACAGGTGATAACAGAAGTGCATGGATTTGTGATGGCTCCTTGGTACACCTTTATTGGGGAGGATAAAGATCAGGAAGTGTTCCATTCAGAATTAGAATGCCCTTGAATACAAGTTCCAGTTAAGAGGTCTACGGAATCAGGAAATTGCAAGTTATTGAAGCTGAAGGCAACTTTGAAAGCATCTTGACATCGGTGCGGTCACCAAAACTCATATGGCTCCGTCGGAATGTGTCAATCTACTCATCACTTCTTTCTTGGATTCCATTGCGCGATTTAAGATTTTTAGAAGTGTTCAGTTGGGAATTGAAAAGATTGTGGCAATCTTGATCTGAGGTACGTACATATAGATGCAAAAATTTGCAGAGTGAGAATCCTCTTATCTTTTGAATTTATTATATAATCGAAATGTACTTAACATTGCAGGCACCTCTCCACTTACAAGAATTAAATATTGAAGCTCCACTTTTCGAGTTTCCAAAGTCATTAAGGTCGCCGAAGCACCTAGAAAAGATTGTACTAAATTATCCGCGATTGTTGACGTATGTAGATGTAGTAATGCTACCAGAAGAATTTTGTTATCTGAGCTCCTTGAGATATCTAACCCTCATAGGGTGCCCGAAATTGCAACTTCTTCCAATTTTATTTGGGAATCTAAAAAAGCTCAAATACTTCCATCTGTCCAATTGTATTAGTTTGGAAATGCTTCCAGATTCTTTTGGTAATCTGACAAATCTTCAACACATCAATCTCACAAAGTGTAGAAGTTTGAAAATGCTCCCAAATTCCTTTGGGAATCTGGTAAATCTCCAACATGTCAATCTATCTATGTGCAACAATTTGGAGACGATTCCAAATTCTTTTGGGAATCTAACAACTCTCCAACATATCAATCTCATACTGTGTGGAAGTTTGAAGATGCTTCCAAATTCATTTCAAAATCTAAGAAATCTCCAAACCATGAATTTGACATTGTGCAAAAGTTTGAAGATGCTTCCAGGTTCCTTCGGAAATTTAAAAAATCTTCAATACATCAATCTTTCTAGGTGTAAAAGTCTGGAAATGCTTCCAAGCTTTCAGGGAAATCTATTGCAACTTAGACATCTACATTTGAGTGATTGTTTGAATTTGACTCTTTCCACACTTGGAGATATCACTACTCTTGGAGATATCACTACTCTTGAATGTTTAGATCTATCAGGTTGCCTCCAAATGGAGTTATTGCCTTCCCAGGTTGGAAGTCAAATGTCCTTGAAAAAGTTAAATCTGTTCCATACAAACATTAAAGATTTATCACTGCGGAGATAAGGTAAATACACCCTCTAATCTAGTTTCTTGAATCTCCCTCGTGTAGAATGGTTTCTACTAGGTGTACTATATTAGTGTTGGAAATTGATGTTGATTGTCCCCACAGAGGCCAGAGTTGGGCTAGAGTAGGACCTTGAAGGAAACTCATAGCCATTGCTCCACCCACACAAATTACAGTTCCCAGAATTTTGGCTCTGCTGCGAATACACATAACGTCTACTTTCTCCATCCTACACATTTGACACTCACATTAGATTCTGGTCATAATAAATCTAAATGATATAATCAACTCCAAATGAAAGCATCAAATAGGTGAACAATTATAAGCTCAAAATAATTTGTTGACCATTAGTAACCTAAATCAAAATAAATTGTTCAGAGTTTCATTTCATTAACCTAAATGAAAGAATCTCCTCCAAATTTCAACTATGTGAACAATTATAATCTCCTTCCAGTTTAAACAGTTATAAGATAAACAATAGAAAATCTTTTAGCTTTTTAATAACTTCAACTACATGTAACTTCAATCATTAACATTCACTACCAAAATACAAACAATTTATATTTCATTAACCACACATTCAAATGATTAACCACACATTCAAAGTGAGTGTTGAGTTCCTGATTAACTACACATTCATGTAAACGATTCATATTTTATTAACCACACATTCAAAGCACATTCATGCAACCACACATTCAAATGATTAACAACACATTCAAAGTGAGGGTTGAGTTCCTGATTAACCACACATTCATGCAAACGATTCATATCTGATTAACCACACATTCAAAGAACATTCATGCTAATTAACCACACATTCAAAGCACATTCATGCTAATGATTCATCACTCAATGCAGAGTTAAGGTTTATTGCCACTCACTTATGGATCAAAAACATGATGAATTAATAAACTCTTAGCTGTTGGATGTAAAAAATAGGATTGAAGTCTATTCTACATGTTAATGGGTATTTCTATCAATCCAATACATAGATGAAGTTTATAAACACCACTAATGGATCAAAAGTAGTTACACATGCCAAGGGGAATCAAGTGCCATATATTTCAACTCAAAATCTCTTATCAACAAACTTTGTATTTTAGAGCTTTTCAAATGCAACTAGGAAAAGTTGTTGTAGTAGAAAATATTTCCCCTCTTTATATTTGGTGACTCACTACAACATAAAGAGCAAACTCCATTAGTGTTGCAAGGCTTCAAATCTGATGAAAAGAGTCAGACAAATGAGCAAATGATTTGGACAATAGATCTGCAGATCCCATGCTTTCATCCATAATGATTTAATTTCTGCATCATTGAATTTGTAATGACAGAAACTCAAATCTGTATCAACATTCTGGAGATAAGCCCATTTGATCTGCAAGTCATTCATTGTGCTCTCAAACGATTTGCATTCACGAGAGAAGAGGAAGAGGAAACAACAGAGTGGTTGAAGGATTTAGGGGATCCTAACACTGATCTAATGGATTGGGCGAGGGAAGAGGCAATGGTTGCCTTCACCTGCCCTCTTTTGGGGATTTTCCTCATCGATTGAGTAGCAGTAGCTATAGGCATCTTGGTATTTACATTTTGGACTGAATTCAATGGATTAAGCAGTTAAGGAAGATAACAGGCAGTGAATCCTTGAAATATTGAATAAATGGAGTGCAGAAACAAGGGAGAGAGGGTTTAGAGAAATGAGATGATAACGAGTATTTAAGCCTTTTTTATACTTTACCCTACTCTGCTAACAAGCACACCCTTCACATGCTAGGCTGCATTACAAATAAGTCAGAGTGTAGAGGATAAATTGAGGAAGTAGTCTGCAAGCCCTTGGTGACTGTTTTTAGCTTTCATTATTCTGTTCATGAAATAAACTAGCATAGATTTAGAGTTATTAATACTGGGAATATTATTCAATGACATTGAATATTGACCTCATTTTATTTAATAATCATGGACATCTTTCCCAGGCTTGCTATAGAGCAGCTACCTTTTTTGTATACAATGTTAAAGAAAATGCAAATTACTTTTCAAAAACACTCAAATTGCATGAATTTTAATTCACAAAAGACCAAAACCTCTGTTATTTTAGTAGAAAGTTCAATCCAAGTAAAACCCAAATTTATTACCAAACCAACCTGGGCTATAATTAGCAAAAATTCATCTAAGGGTTTAGTGAATCTAAAGTTGATGTCACACTTGGGTTTGAATGGGCTTGTAATAATGTCTATATATTCAATGCACCTTTATGTACAATCTAGATTCCATGCATCATTACATAGGCACATTCCAATAAAAGATTTCATATCTCATTTCCCCTCCAATCTTTAGACTGTGCCTTGTTTCTCTCCCTTGTAACTTCATTTCCATTCATCCCAATTTCATTTTAACACAAATCACATGCAAAATATTACAAATAAATTTCCACACTTAATTTACATATTACAAATCCTAACAAAATATACATTTTGCAGGTTCATTACTCCTTCTTCAGGTCTTTGATGCCTCCAACAAATTTCGATGCAACTTCAAATATGGAATGACAACCACAATGTTCTTCAGAATATTATATTTCTTCTCTAACCTCTTCCGTTACAATTTACTACTTGTATTTTCCAACTGAAACTTGAAAAAGGATGTTTCAAGATGAAATACCATTTTGATAGTTTATGTATTTACAACCAATTCATTATCAATGGGTTTTGACATATTTAAAAAAAAAAAAATCAATTTATTTTAATGAACATAATACATGTTTTAAATATATCTTGATATTAATTAAAATTTTCATTTAAATAATGATTTCTTAAATAACCTTATCCAAATCGATATGGATACCCAGTTGTTGTTCACCTAGATTCATTTGTTTACCTTCACCTTCAACTAGGCAATCTTTATCCAGATACAAAGGTGTTTAAACAACTTCAATGGCTATTTATGACTATTTTTAATCCATTTTATAGCCACTTTAACCCTCGAATAGGGTTTTAGGCATGGCTTCCTCAATTGAAACTCATTATCATCGGCCTGTTCACCTGGATTCATTTGTTTACCTTCACCTTCAACTAGGCAATCTTTATCAAGATACAAAGGTTTTTAAACAACTTCAATGTCTTTTTATGACTATTTTTATTCCATTTGATAGCCACTTTAACCCCCAAATAGGGTTTTAGGCATGGCTTCCTCAATTGAAACTCATTATCATCGACCCTTGCTTTCAAAAATTCCCATTCACATTTCAATATTCCTCCACATTGTATGCCTCACGGCGTTTCCTTTGCAACATTAGGTGCAAATGCTAGTTATATCATGCATGAGAGCAATGTTGAATAGTATGCTTTAGATGATGACTTTAAAGATGTATATGAAACTTTGTGTCAAGTCAAAAAAGTAGAGGAATTGAATTACCATGTGCATGATAAACTTTTGTATCATCTTGGCAAGCTATGCATTCCATGGGATGAAAGAGTCAACATCATAAGGGAAGTGCATACTTCTCTTATTGCTGGCCATTTTTGTGTAGGCGAGACGATGGCACAATTACAAAGGTATTATTATTGGCCTTGTATGAATGATAGTGTGCACAATATGTAAGAGTATGTTCTTTATGTGCTACAAGTAAGCCTAGCAATAGAAATTTAGGATTCTATACTCCACTTCCAGTTCCTTCCCATCCTTGGGAAAGTGTTTCTATGGAGCTTGTAGGAGGACTGCCTATGTCTAAAAAAATCATGATTATCTTTATGTTTTGGTGCCATCATTTCAGCAAGATGTGCATTTTGATGCCTTGTAAGAAGCAGGTTACAGTTGAACAGACTACACAAATTTTCTTTCAACATGTATGGGTACATTTTGGGTTTCCCAAATCCATTATTTCTAATCGAGATTCTCGATTTTTCAGGAACTTTTGGTCAAGCTTATGGGGACTCATGAACACCAAGTTGAAAAAGAGCACAACGTTCCATCCACAAACCGATGGTCAGATAGAAGTGGTGAACAGAACAATAGTAAATCTTCTTCGTGGTTATTGCAACAAACATCCTAAGCTTTGAGATGAACACTTACACTACATTCAATATTCTTATAACCAGGCAAAGCATTCATTGACTCAAACCTCTCCATCTGAGGCATGCTTTGGTTACTTACCAAAATTCCCTTTATATTTTATATTTGGGAAGGATGTTTCTATTGATCGTCATAGTGACATTGATAAGGCCAAGTGATTTGTTGAGAAAGTTCAATTGGTGCATCAAATGGTTCAAGAACAATTGGAAAAGAGCCAAGCCAAGTATAAGACAAGGCATGATAATCATCGTGTTGACCACAGTTTTCAAGTTGGAGATTATTTTTAGCTTTACATTAGCAAGGAGAGACTTAAAGGAGACGGTAAAAAAACTAAAACCAATAAGGTATTGACATTTTAAGATTCTATGAAAGATTGATAACAATTCCTTCTAGTTGGATTTGCCTCCTTATATGCAAATGTATGTAGTTGTTAATGTTGAGAATTTGAGATTATATGAGCCTCCTTTGATTGATGATCAAGGAGAACATGTTCAAATTCCTTCAATAGAAGATTTCTCTCCAAAATTTCTTGAAGAATTGCAACAGGATACTATCCTTGACAAAAGGACAAGAACTTCAAAACGAGGGAATGTGGAGTACCTTCGTGTTGGTCACAAAGGCACAAATCCAAGCAAAGCTAAATAGATTGAGGTTGGGAGGGTGAGGGACCTATATCCTCATCTATTTGTTGACTGAAAGTAGTCTTTTGGAGGTCCAAAAGTTTCCAATGGGGAGGAGTGATCCAAGGGATCAATTTAGTGCTCAAAATTCAATTGTGCAACAGAGCTCGAAACCTATACAATTGGATAGATCTCAACGATCTGAATCCAACGCAACTTGAATCATTCAAAACCAATATTGTATGCTCTCGATATCCCGTTCTAATCAAATTCCCAAACAGGAAAAAAATTGCATAATTGACAAGGTAGCTAGACATTTTGGCCTAGTGGCAAGCTGCCACTTGGCCTCTCCAGTTTGGTCTAAAAATTTGGAATTTTATTGGATTAGAATTTTTTTAATATATTGGTGGTTCAAATTTGTTTTAATATATATGCAACGTTCACTGTGTAATTGAAGGGCCAATGGTGGGATGTCGTGTGGGCCAATAGGAGGCAGCGACGTGACCTCCAGGTACAAGTCAAATGTTTTGTATGGAGGCCGAAGCACCCCATGAGAATTGAACCAGAGACTCCTTCCAAGCAATCACAAACCTTTACCAACATGCCTACACTATGAGTCTTAATATAATATGTCTCTCGGCCATATTTCAATGATTGCGCAATTCATTGGAGATTGGGGCCAAGGCTAAGCCCCATTCCTTGTCCCTGCACCCTTAGAACCAAGGGGCGGGACCAAAGTCCAGGGCTTAGCCCCACCCCCGTGGTCATAGCCCACAACACAAGGCATCATGGTGAGAACCTATGGCAGAAAGCGAAAAGGGGCCAACCCCTAGGATGCAAAGAGGGGGTCAGCCCCAGGGCCTATGGCCCGTCACATGACCATGACCCTTGACAATTGGTGCGCACCCACAGTATTTGGCACACGATGTGGTCACAGACATGATAATATGACCACGATCCCAGGTGTTGGGGGCTCACAAAACAGGGGCGGGCGGTTAGCCCCAACCCTTGGGCATGTGGCCCTATATGACCTCAAATTTTGGAAACTGGGCATTAGTGGACAAGTTAATTGTCCGACAATTTTGCCCATCGGGTGGGATTGCAGGCTAGGTTTACGCGCTGATTCCAGGTTTGGGGCTCTCAAGCTAGATTTTTGTCGAATTGGAGGATGGTTAGCTATGGAAATGGGGAAAAACTTGTAACATGCATAACTTTCTCTATTTTTTGCCAAATGAGGTGCAGAAAAAACCCATATGGGGTTTTTTTACAGTTCTAGATCCATTGGAGACATTTGTTTTTCATTCTAAGCATTGTAAAGCCATGAAAATGCAAATTTGAGCACTTAATGAAAGAGGCCCTGCATTGGAAGTTAGACCAGGAGATGTAGCCCAAGAGAGGGGTGAACTCATTTATCATGTTTGTTGTTACATGTTTCTGATATGGTATTTTGTCTCTATTTTGGTTGTTAACTAAGTTTAAAAATCATTTGTTTATGTGTTTTGTAACTTGATCCATTACCCAAAATACACAAAATTTCACTTGCAATTTGTATATCACCTTCAAGTTTCATAAACAAATCAGGTCGGTGGTTAATCCTTGGCCTCGCTTACATTTATGTTCCTCGGAACCGACGGGTTGAGGCAGAGGGCTTAAAGGTCGAGGCAGAATGTGGCCCATTCCTTGGTCATATGGAACCAATATGACCACATGTGAGTGCTTCTAAGGAGGGTCCGGCGCGTGGCACCAAGCCACGGCGATATGTGCCCATACGACCACGTTTGGGGGCCGAGAATTTGGCGTTTAAGAGTTATTGGCACGGTTAAAGAGGTCACAAATTTCCCCTTTTGCAACAAGAATCCCACCGGTCCCAGGAAAAATTGTTACTCGACGGACTATGTAAAGGTGGAATTTGTAGAACAATTAGTAGGTTTTGCCAATTTGCAGTACAGATAGAAGAGCTTGGTTCCAAGAGGCATATCTTACTCAGTTTTTAACATTTTTGAGCTAAAGAAGAGCCTAGATAGGGGTTTTTGAGTGTCTTGAACTCAATGACATACTCATATTTCTGATTTGAGCATTGTATGATATGTTTTTTTCATATTCAAGTCCTTTAGTGCTAGAGGCATAGAGAGTTTTGCATCAATATGGAGGCATATTTAAGCATGTAAAGAGCCTAGTTAGAGGTTTTCCAGCCTTATAATTTCATCTGCAACAATTGTTACTTCAATACAGAAGTTATTTTTGGTCTTTTCTCAATGTGCTTATGAAAGAAGCCCTTTCAACACTTCATTTTGAAGTAGTTGTATGTTTATGCTTTTTTATTTCAGGTGGAGTACAAGGACCTATTGTGAGAGAGTCCTTTTTATGTTGACATAATCATGACTTGTTGTAGAGAGTCATATTTTGAGTGAGAATCCTTTGTATGAGAAACAAGCCACTCCAAAATCAACAATTTGTAATGTGCTCATTTGATGTTCAAATCAATATAGAGGTCTAGCCATTGGAGCAAGGCCCGAAGACGTAGCCTAGGAGGGGTGAATTTTGTTATCACTTGCTAGTTTTATCTCTTCATGATTGTCATCTTGAGTTATATATGAATTTGTGTTACTTTTCAGTTCATGTGAAAACTTAATTCATCATCTTTGAAGAGATTGTGAAACTAATTTTACATTTTAAAGACCCAAGATTATCAGGCTTGCAAAGTCTCATAGGATGATCAAAGTTTTCTTCCATTTTTAGATCACATGATATCAGAGTGACTTCTGACCAGATTGCAAGTATTTGTAAGAAACTAAATCTTGAAAAACTCCAAGAGTTGGAGGAGATTAATTTATCTCTTCGAATGGAGAATGTCGAGCTAAAAATATTGTGGGAAGTTGTAGAGGAGGAGAAAAGGAAAATGCGCCTGCAGTTACAGCATATTATAGGAGAACAAATTGGTGAGTGTTCCATCCTCGAAGCAGCAAAGAGTACCTCAAAGATGAAACCAATTTGTGGGCATGGTTAGTCCACAAGATATGGATCCTATGTTGAAAATGATGCTTGTGATTTTTTCCAACATCTGAAAGATTCTCCATATGTGTCAGTTGGTAAAATTGGTTGGCTAGAGACATCATCCACTTCTTCATAAACATATGAAAAAAAATATGGGTGCATGTCAAAAGGGGGTAATTAGTATATATAGTTCTACTCCTTCAACTAAAGTTGATAACACATTTTTGCATATTTCGAAAAACATACCAAAGGTATTGGTATGAAGCTTTTAACTCATATGGGTTATGATGGAAGAGGCCTCAAAGTCAATGGCCAAGGAATAATTAATCATATCGAAGTGAAGGAACAACCACAGTATGAAGGATCGGGTTATGGCCATGAATAAATTGGAGGGTGCTCCAAAATTATTGAGGCAAAGAGATCTTCGAGTATGGAGTTCATGCCAAATGGGCTCCTACAAAGTGATGATACAACACACCATGATGGTAGTGATAGTGAAAAAGCATCTTCGTTGAGAGATGAGCGTTCCGAAGGACAAGCGAAGTCTAGTTCTCCTCGTTAAAGTCACAGCCCAAAAGACAGGTATAAGCGTCATGGGGATTCTAGAAATGTTTGTGCCTATGATCATTTATGGGAAATGTTGCCATGTACATTTTGTGATGCATTTGACCAATGTGTGGCTGATTGTGAGCAACATAAGGAGATGGTCAAAAAAATGGATCAAATCCTTGGGACAAGACATGAGGAACCTCTCCCAGGTAGGAAGACTTCCTTGTCAATGGGCAAGCATAATCATTTTTGTACCCATTGTAGCATGAATGGGCATCGGATTGAAAAATGTTGGAAACTCCATCCAAAAATTCATCCCAAGAAGGACAAAGAGATCAAGTGATCCCCTACAAGGAAAGTGACAAGTGGAAAAGTGGAAATTGGTGTAGTTCTTGAAGCACCCTTTGAAGCAAAGCAAGTGCAGAAAGAGAACCCATAAGCCTGGTTAGGCAAAGAAAGGGTAGACTATTTTCTATAGTTAGCTTGCTTTGTAAAATTGTAATTACTTGTTGTATATTCCCATTTGGGTACTTTGTAAAGTGATGTCATGAATAAATCACTTATATACAACAGTGTTTTCTTTGGCATGTTATGTTATCTTAGCTTGATGATGAGTCAACTTGTATGGGACTTTTTGGCTGAGCATTTGTATTTCATCCAATATGTCTACAATTGTGTCAAGCACTCACCAATACAAGTATTTATATGTGAAGCTTGTTTGTGAATTTGATATTTGGTAAAGATTGTGCAGAATATGACCATAGCGATGTGGGAAAAGCTAAGTAAGGCATTTGACAAATGCAACTAGTGCATCAAAGAGTACAAGTACATCTTGAGGACAGCAAAGCAAAGTGTGTAGCAATGCATGGAAAGCACTGAGTTGCTTATGATTTCTAGGTGGAAGATCAAGTTTGTTTTCAGCAAAGAAAGACTTCAAGGTGAAGTTTGTTTGAGCCAAAGAAAGATTGTCTCGAAGAGAATGTTCAGGTTCCATCCAATGAAAATTTGGTTCTTGAATGTTTAAGGGAATTGTAGCAAGCCACAATTATTGTCAGGCAGATAAGGACTTCACATAGAGGTGATGTGGAGTGCCTTGAATGAGGCTCAAAGGCATCAATTCAAGCAGAGCAAGAAGGATTAAGATTGGGAAAGTAAATGAGTTGTTTCGTCACTTATTTGTTGAGTGAAGATAGACGTTTGGAGGTCCAAAAGTTCCTAGTGGGGAGGTATGATCCGAAGATCAAAAATATGCTTAAAAATGAAATTGGTCGGAATCTCCCGAAACTGATTTCAGATCTTAGTGTTTGTCGTCCTCATTCCAATGTTGCTTGAATTGCCTCAATCCAATGTCGTAGGAAGAAGTTATGGTGTTCTAAATTTTTGGCCCAACAACTAAAAAGTCAACAGCAGAGTTTACTAGGCTACTAACTGGGTAGGCCGTACAGCTGATGTCATGCTGACATCAACAACTGACTGGATAGGCATAGTGGACAGTACGGACCAATAGGGCTTGAAACGTGGCATCACTGTACAATTTGGGAGGGTGACATTTGATTGGTTGGTTTTTTTGTGATGTGGACCATTTATGAGGTGCCACGTGGCCCAATGAGAGGGCACCAAGTGGCCCTCCATGGTTGGTCAAAATTTTATAAGGGTCGACTAGCCTCAGTGGGGTTCGACCCCTCGACCTCCTGCACAACAATCCAATGCCTTACCATCACACTGTGACCATGGTTCTTAATAAACTATGGTTGCAGGTTGTTATGAAACCAACTCACAAAAAGATAGAAAAGAGAGATGAACGCCTTAGTAATAAGCCTCTTCGAGGGGGCAACCTCCTTTACATTACACAAATGAAAAATTCTTAGATGATACAAATGACAAGACCTCCTTTCTATATATAGGAGTCTATAAGGGGTCATAACATAATCAGAGCCTACATAACAATAATAATGTAAGGGCACATAATAACAATAGTGGGCTTCTATGGGGCACAATAGTAACAATATGGGCACTACATGGGTACATCAATATAATAAGTGGGTTGTACTAATAACAATAAGGGGTTACACTAGTAGTATAGGGGCCTAACATGCCCCTCTCCTTCAAAAAGTGTTGTCCTCAACATTTGAGTAGTTCTTGATGCTTCTGTATAAAATTATTGTCCTCCCGTGTGGAATCTTCAGTGAGTAAGTTCTTCCACTTGATGAGATACTCTGAAATTGATCGATTCCGTAGCTGTCGGGTTCTTGTTTCTGTGACTGCTCTAGGTTCCAATATGATTTTTCCTTCCTCTTCAAGTTCTGGCAATATTGTCTGAATTGGGATCTTCTGCAACTTTTGAATGGTGGCCATACTTCTTCATCCTTCTTCCATCCATCCCTTGCTTCGTTTATCCAATCTGGTTGTGCTAAACACACATGGGGAGTGAGAGAAATATGAAAGATAAATCATGCAGTACAATTTTTATTAACAATTGATATACATTTATAGTACAATATGTGACTCTTGGGTTTCACATCCCAAGGTCTCTTGGACTCCTTTTGTCCATT
>APFE030630712.1:0-38823 GCA_000404065.3 Pinus taeda | reverse complement strand
TGTGAAATACCGCGAAATATAACGAAAGATCATGAAAGATGACAAGATATGTTGAAAGATCATGAAAGATCATGAAATATGAATAAAAATCACGAAAGATGAAGAAAAACCACAAATATGATGAAAGATTGTGAAATACCATAAAAGATCGCAAAATATGATTACGGATCATGAAAAGTTACAAAAGACCATGAAAGATCGCAAAAGATGAAGAAATATTGCAAAATATCATGAAAGTCAAAGAAAGACCGTGAAACATCGTAAAATATGACAAAAAACTCACAAAAGATTGTGAAATACCATGAAACATCTTAAAAGATGACAAAATATTGTGAAAGATAAAGAAAAATCAATAAATATCACGAAAGATTGCAAGAGATCATGAAACATCCTAAAAGATGACAAAGATCATGAAAGATCGCAAAAGATAATGAAAGATGATGAAAAATCGCAAAACAACGCAAAATATCATAAACTAGCATTTGCACCAGATGTTGCAAAGGAAACGCCGTAAGGCATAAATCGAAGAAAGCAAATAGAGCAAATAAATACTTTGATAAAGAATAAGAATATATTGAACACTCAAATCAATGCCCCATTAACTGGAACCACTTAGTAGACATTCCATACAAATGGGCATAATGACCAAGAACATTTGTGCAATAAGAAGGAACCAATTAGTATTTCTATACCTGTTCTTGACAATATTTAATGAACCTGCATTTCATGGCAATCTCCAAATTATTCTCTAGAATAGAGGTGAGACTGAAGTCCATCTTTCTAATATTCTAAAGAAGGAGGTCCTATCCCAGCTCGGTCAGGGGGTGACGGCATCAGTTCAATGGTCAAGGTGGAAATCTGGGCAGAGTTATAGGCTCTTGGAATTGCCTGGAGGTGCAGAGGAAGAAAGGGACACAAAGAGAATCCTATAATTTGGGTGCAGAGAAAAGAGAGAACCACACAATTGGGCTGCAGAGAAAGAAGTCAAGGAAATGGCAATCATTGTGTGCATTTGTGTGTTGTTTTTCTTGTCATTTTATCATAATGGGGTTTCAACTTCACAGGATAACTACCTTATAGATTGTGGATCAAAGAGTAACAGAACAGTGGGTGGACGGATCTTCACTGCAGATACCCCCTCCTCATATATGTCAATTGCCACCAATGAAGGCATCTTTGCTAACACTTAAAATCCCAATCTACAGGTTCCTTCTGGTATCTATTTGACAGCTAGAGTATTTACTCAGAAGTCATCCTATACCTTCAGTATTAGGCACCAGGGCAAACAATGGGTACGTTTACATTTCTTTCCATTCTCTTATCAAATGTACAATCTAACAAGTGCCATATTTTCAATAGCCACCCAAGACTCTGGTCTATTGTACAATTTCCAAATCCATAATACCTAATACTTACAGTGGTCTATCTGAGCATGCTTTTGAAATAATTTACAGACTTAATATGGGAGGACCATTGATTACCCGTGACAATGACACCCTTGGGAGATTTTGGGATCCTGATACAAGCTTCTTAGCTTCAAAATCGCTTACTGAGAGATAAGGTTCCATTTTTGCTGATGTCGTCTCACATTGAAAGTTTTGGGCCGAAAAGAATTCTGAGTAGACTTAGAAAGCTTCAAAACTGCGTGAGTCTTCCAAAAAGACTTTTCCATAAATTCAGGGCTGCAAAACCTTTTTCATGCTCGTTCTTACATTCATTCTGATCTTGCATATTGTTTTTAAACATATCAATATTTATTGTATGCATACATTTCTTTTAGTCCATGAAAAATTAATTGCAGTCCTACTCTGCTTTCATTTGCAAAGCCATCATTCCAGGACTTGATGTAATGGCCATTTGATGATGTGGTAGAAAGTTAGAAGAGTAGTGTTGACACTGTAGGTAGTGGTTATATGCGCTGGTTATAATGGACAAATCTCACAATAATGGTCTTGTATTTCTATAACTCTATTCTTGACATATTTAGGAACTTGCAGTTTCATGGAAATCTCCAAATTATTCTCTAGAATAGAGGTGAACTGAAGTCCATCTTTCTATATTCTAAAGAAGGAGGTCCTATCCTAGCTTGGTCAGGGGGTGACGACATCAGTTCAATGGTCAGGGTGGAAATCTGGGCAGAGTTATAGGCTCTTGGAATTGCCTGGAGGTGCAGAGGAAGAAAGAGACACAAAGAGAATCCTATAATTTGGGTGCAGAGAAAAGAGAGAACCACACAATTGGGCTACAGATAAAGAAGTGAATGAAATGGCAGTCATTGTGTGAATTTGTGTGTTGTTTTTATTGTCATTTTATCAGAATGGGGATTCAACTTCATAGGATAACTACCTTATAGACTGTGGATCAAAGAGTAACACAACAGTGGGTGGACAGGTCTTCACTGCAGATACCCCCTCCTCATATATGTCAATTGCCACCAATGAAGGCATCTTTGCTAACACTACAAATTCCAATCTACAGGTTCCTTCTGGTATCTATTTGACAGCTAGAGTAGTTACTCAGAACTTGTAGCTCCAACACAAACGCAATTAAGAAGTGAAATCTAACGAGGGGTATTTGCAACACAAATTTAATCAATCCACTTAATAACTAATGTTGTAAATAGATAGAAAGGAACCCTGATAAGTCGTAGCTCACAAAGTTATCAAGCTCCACAGCAATCATATCCGTGAAATGTTGTAAATCTTTCTGTTTTTAGATATAGATGTTAGTTTGTAACTACCACTCTCAATCCACAGGACAAAACATAACTGTATCAGAAATTATACTTACTTCCTGTAAGAATCAGCAACCCCTTTTCTTTCTGGGCACTTGAAGGCCATGGACTCAAAGAAATCAAGCACAGATTCTTGAGGTCCTTGATAAACCACCTCTCCTTCAGAAATTAAGATGATGTCATCAAATAATTCATATGTTTTAGGGGCAGGCTGCAGAAGAGAGATCAACATTGTCGCATCCAAGAGATGGATAATTTGGCGAAAACACTTGATATGGATAATTTGGCGAAAACACTTGATGATCTAGAAAGTCGTAGCACTGTCCAATCCGGTTGAAATTTCATCCATAAATATAGCTCTTGCACTACTGACCAACATTTCTCCTGCACAAATCTTATCAAACGATCAAACGATCTTGCTCAATTCGTATAGCTACTCTGTTCTCATTCAGGGGTTGTGCCAGGGTGGAATGCTTCAGGAGGCAGGAAAATATACGCTTGAGATGCTGGGCTATGGGTGGAAGCCCAATGCTGCCACTTATGTCACTTTGGTTGATTCCTACTTGAAGGCACAGAAGGCTGATGAGATGCGGCACCTCTTGGTAAAGCTGAAGGAGAAGGGGTTCATCGCCGACGACAAAGCAGCTCAGCAGCACATGAAGAGCATGGGTTGGTTCAACAGGGGAGTCATGGATATGCTGTTTGGGCAGTATAAGTAGGTGACGTTGAAAGCTTAGGCCTGTAGTTGTACATCTCTCCGTTGGATTATGGTATTCTTTCTCTTCTGGTAATAAACTCAAAAGGATTGATGCTCTTTGTTTGTTAGGGTTCTCACTGAATATGAGTCTTTTGTCATCTGTCTTCATAAAATGATAAGAGTTCTCATTTAGCGTAGGATGAGGAGTCTCTGTGGTTTCATAATGTCCAAACATAACATTCAAGTTTGATTTGTACTAACATTATGGACTTTTATCTCGTGTCTTTGCTTCATCTGTGAAAAATATATTCGATTTCAAGTTAGGCCTAGCATTTCAAGTTTCTGCTAGGATAGGGAATTTTCAGGAAAGATATAACTCATTTGAATCGGCAAAACCTTTCTCTGCTCATGTAAGAAGGGGTAGCCTGAACCTTGAATTTTAGACTTTGGTTCGCTAAGTTGGATGGTACGATGCAACTCTTTTGATTTTTTTTTTTGGTTGGTGATTCTCATCGATATTTGCTGGCTCATCAGTCTGGGTAAAGTTGAAATGAGTTCCTTTTGGTGTAGGATGGCCAATCTTTGTGGTTTCATAATCGGAAAACCAAACAACTCATAATTGCATTAAGGCGCTGGATGAATTATTGCCTTGTTTATTCCACGAAAAACAACCATGCCTTGTTGATTTGGAGCTATCTTGGGTAGCTCGGCCAATGGTACCCATTAAGCCTGTAAATATTGTGGTGCCTTTTCACAAATCATGTGGCCTTTCTAAACTACCATTTAGAATGTGTTTTTATGCCTCATTAACCATAATCGTAATTATTCTTAATCACAGTGATTTGACCTTTCATTTGAAGTCCCTGTCCCTGTACTTACAAGCCAAACTTCAGGTATATGGAAAGACTTGATATCCGGTAGCCGTTTTTCCATCACCTTGCCTTATGATATAGGGCTGGTGGCTAATATTTTTTTCTAATATAGGTCTGGTGGCTAATATTTTTATAATTGATGGTAGAAACAATCATTTCATAATTCCTCTTGCACGACCGACCAACATTTCTCCTGCACATATCTTATCAAACGATCAGACAATTGCTTTGGCACTACTATATTATGCAAATGCAAATTTTCAATGGTGCCAAGGAACTATTCTTGCTTATCCCACCAGTGGTAACTCTCTTCTTCTGGCCTCCAGAGATTCCACGGCGCATCTGATTTCCAACCACTGTGCCTGCACAAATGTCCAAGCCCAGAACCTGGAAGAAATCAAGGACACGACAATCTATGTCAATAATCTATATGCCTAAAAAACCTAATATACTCTCATCCCATAAGCTTTTGAAGAATAACCTTTAACACATAGTGCGTGGATGAAACTATTCGACCGGGTGCCAAATGAAACGCCCAAACCATTTGGGAAACCCCTTTGAATCAACGACTGAAATTGTTGCAATCGTCTAACACATAATCGTGTGGCTTACAAGATGACAGGTAGGCAGAGAGGGGAGTTGATTTCAGAGGGAAAAGCCTTACGGCGTAACAACTATAAATAATTTCCTAAATGAGATAATCACCAATAATGAGGAATATAAATAGAAATAAGTACAACATACATTTTGAATGCAACCATATTTATCTGGAAATGTCAATTGAATGCCCTTCATCAAAGGGCATAGAATGCCTAAAATGAGGCAGCAGTAATCTGTACCTGGGGATTCCTCTTAATGAAATTGATCCCTCATTTTGTATGCTCGCCCTTCTTTCTGGGGGTTTAATGTAAGGGTTGACTGATGACAAGATATTGACTGACCTGGCCAAGATAGTATCTCAATTTCACAGTTAGAATTAAAATAGTATATGCAGCACTACTCTGATCACTTTAACAGCAGGGACTTGTCTGTAATTTCATTTCGAGTTGCTAAACTCTGTCATAGGATTTATTGAAGAAACTTTCTCAAACAACCAGAACCATATAACTAATAAGATTCCAATCACATGTTAAGCTTCAATATATTCATCACCAAGAAACACAAAATTCCATTATGGATATCATATATGAATTAACTTCACTGAGCATCATGTGGACAACCCCCAAAACCTTGCTCGGTTTGGTTACATTACTGGTCCCTGTGCAATGTAACATATTATACCCATACATGTGATAGAAATTTCCAAAATACCTGTGCACCTGTACCATCGAAGGTCTTCAATACATCACATTGGATCAATAGAAGAGAATATAACCAGCACATCTATGTGTCAGGTTTGAGCAATGTTGTGAACTTCACTCGTTTTTTTACGCTTCTGAACACATTGTAACCAATGCCAATTCTACTGTGTAACAGTTTGAGAGCTAAATCTATCTTCCCAGCCTTTCGCAAAGCATTAATGAATATAGCACGTACTTTTCCAGGAATTTCACGACCCTTGCCTATAATTCCATCTGCTAACTTGCATGCCTGTTCCACACGGCCAGCTTTGCAAAGGACATTGATCATGTCAAAATATGCAGTATCAAGAACCACACCCATTGTAGCCATTTCATCCAATATTCTACAGGCTCTAGTCACCTTGCCAGAGAGACAAAGACAATTTGAAAGTGTTCTAAATGACACTGCAGTGGGAGTGATACCCCGATCAATCATCTCATCCCACAGCTTTAAGGCCTCCTCTGATTTGTGTGATTTGAAAAGCTCGTCAATCAATATGGTGTAAGTGTAAACTGTCGGTTCACAACCTTCCTTCTCCATATCCTGTAAAACTGCCATGGCTATATCCATTTCTGCTGCCTTGCAAAGCCCGTCGATAAACGCATTGAAGCAGTGCACATTTCGCACACATCCCCTCTCTAACATTTCTTCAAACACTTCTTCCGCTTCCTTTATTTTTCCAGCTTTACCCAGCCCGTCAATAATGGAACAATAAGAAAATGCATTAACATCGAGACTAGTTTCCCTCGACTGTCCTAAAAATTCTTGAGCTTTTTCCACTTCACCGACTTTACAAAGTCCATAAATAACCGTGCTGCATGTAACTTTGTCCAGCCTGTAACACATCCCCTCTCTAACATTTCTTCAAACACTTCTTCCGCTTCCTTTATTTTGCGACCTTTACCCAGCCCGTCAATAATGGAACAATAAGAAAATACATTAACATCGAGACCAGTTTCCCCCGACTCTTCTAAAAATTCTTGAGCTTTTTCCACTTCACCGACTTTACAAAGTCCATTAATAACCGTGCTGCATGTAACTTTGTCCAGCCTGTAACCCTTATCCTCCACTTGTTTCAAAAGTACCAAGGCTTGCTCCTTGTTATTTACTTTGAAAAATGCATCAATCACGGCTGTATAAATTGCTAGATTGGGAATGTACCCTTTGTTAAACATATCATCCAGAAGCCTATGAGCATCATTTACTTTCTCTTCATTACAGAGGCCACGAATTACAAGATTATATGCATGAGGAGGAATTCTTAACTTTCTATCATTTCCTGAAATAGAGACAAAGTCCTGTCATACCTGCGCTCGGAATGAAAAGCTTGGATAAGAGTTACAAATGTTATCTCATCAGGAAAACAGTTCAAAATCTCCATTTGACGAAAATACTCAATGGCTACTTCCACTCTTCCAACTTTACAAACCCCCTTGATAAGCATATTATAAGTCACTACATCAGGAGAAACTCTACCCTGATTCATTGTTACAAGAACATTCTCAGCTGCTTCAATGCATTCAGAGTTGACCAGACCATCAATTAAACAATTATAAGCAAAAATGTCAAGTTGAATCCCATATTCCTTCATGGCATGCCAGATATCTAATAGTTCATCCACCATCCAAGCCCTACCAAAGTTCTTTATCAAAATATTACAGGCAGAAGCGGTTAACTGAAATCTAGACCTGTTTGCTTTCATCGTTGTGGCAACGATACGTACATTCTCAACATCCTTAACAGCCCCTAGGGATTAGATCACGGCAAATGAAACGCCCAAATTCTCAACATCCTTAACAACCCTTAGGGATTCGATCACGGCAATAGGGATTCGATCACGGCAAATGAAACGCCCAAACCGTTTGGGCAACCCTTTGAATCAAAGGCTGAAATTGTTGCAATCCTCTAACACATAATCGTGTGGCTTACGAGATGATAGATAAGCAGAGAGGGGAGTTGATTTCAGAAGGAAACGCCTTACAACGTAATTAAACACTATTCTACATATTTTGAGTGTTATAGTGGTAGCCTTTATATATCTGGTTCCAAATACAACCTTAATATCTTTCGCTAGTTGAAATAACACTCAAGAAATAGACTTTCAATAAGTAAATTTTCCCACTTTGTCATAAAATAAATTTTCGTAATGATAAAACTCAAAAAATAAACTCAAACATCCTGCCTCAACAACTGAGTCAAAAAATAAACTCTAACATCCTACCTCAACTCTTACTAAATCATAAATTAAATTCCTAGATATACTCTGTATCTTGAACATTCGTTTAACGATTCACCATGATATAAAAAAAAATATCGGGCTAATACTGTTCGGTGGCACTTGTATATCTCCGGCCATTCGTGTGGGTGATTGAGAATGTGTATGGTTTGTATAAATTCTTCAACCAATAGTGGGAGAGTAAGCTTTTGGTATTTGTCTTGCAGAAATACTTATATAGCAGCAATTCTACCAGATTAGCATGGCAGCACTGTAAGCAATCGCTGTTTGATCTTTTCATAATTTTTTTCGTCTATCCAAGCTTGTGCCAGAATTTACCAAAATGTATTCTATGGCATCATGTTGTTTGATTGCAGCCATTCAATTCTTCCCGTTCTCAATTCTAAATCAGAGCCTCCGCCATTGTTTGATGGAACCCCGAGGTGTATATCTTAATTCTAATGATTTCTGCATTTTACTATTAGTTATCACATTCTACTGGAATACGAATTGTATGATAAGTTGCTTAGGTATTCATTACTGAATTTGATTCGGATTTTACATACTGTATGTCAGTTTGACATGCCCATATGCCCAGCGCGTTTGGATTGCCAGAAACTACAAGGTATTTATCTCGCTGATTCCCCTTCTCCTTGTTGGTAGGTTTTGTATTGCACTGATAGAGTTGTGAAAATAAAATGCAGGGCCTCAATCAGATCCAGATAGTTCCGATTGATTTGGAGGACAGACCTGCGTGGTACAAGCAGAAAGTTTATCCAGCTAACAAGGTAGACTCATATTCTTCTTATTTGTCTCAATATCCTTTATATTTATCCTTAATTGCCTGTTTCAGGTGCATGTGACATACGCAGATGCCTCCCGCGGCTCGCTCGGTACCAGCAACAAACTTTTTTAATAGAGTGCTATGAGACTATCAACAACTTCATGACAGCAATAGCATTCAAAAACAACTGTATTATTTAGTAAGTACATTATAAACATATAAACATGGATGCACAGCAATTAAAGATTGCTCATCAGGGATTCACCCACAAGCATGGATGATCAAATGAGAACATCATCATTCTCATCCACATGGTTTATTAACGGGCATGATTCGTACAATAACATTTGTGTTTGTATTTGTAGATTCACAGTGTTGTTCCTCGACATGTTCTTGGCTAGGAAACAATGCACTTTGGACATAAATAACCATATTTAAATTTTTAGAGCAATGCCTTTTCAATTTAAATATTTAAAACAATGCCTTTTGATTGGGCATCTTTATCCCACATTGTAGAAACATAAATTGATCACATGGAAGAGACAGAAGGTCGCCGGGCACGCACAAGTATCTTCAAGCACCACTGCAAATGGAAGTCTTTGGTACTTAAAGAGTCTACAGAAATATTAGAAATACTAATGAAGGGTGGAGATATCTAACATTTCCTGGTATGAAAATAAAATGTACTGAGCATTAGCAAATGAATCCAGCAGTTCAAGTTTGTTCCTAGAGGCCCAACAGTTCAAGTTTGTTCCTAGGGCCTCTAGATCAGCTTCAAATATATTCAAAACATGAAAAAAATCCATCTCGTAACACAAGATGGTAGTAAATATCAAGGACTACACTTTGCTCAGAATTCTTTAGTCATACTAATAACTTCATGCAAGTATTCATCTCTGAGAATTCTTTAGTCATACTAATAACTTCATGCAAGTATTCATCTCACAAATGCAGAGTAATAATAAATATCAGGGATTGCATAGAAATATTTTGAATCCCATAGAAAGTTTGCAACCATAGAAGGAAATTTGTGCCACAAACTTGCTTTCTAATAACTATATATACAAGAATGTCTGCCCAATAGGCTGCAACGATAAACAGAGAGAAAAGAGTTATTAAAAGAAAAGAAAGAAATATACAAAAATTGATAAAAGAGATTCTGTAAAGAAAGTGGCGAATCCATCAGGTAGGTACCTGGGTATTTAGAACATAAAATGACCCACAAAGCTCCTAATAGAGAACCTTGCATTCAGTGCCAAAAATTCCAACCTGCCCAAAGTACCCAATGCTACCATTTTATCCTTCCTTGACTGCTGAGTTCCTGCCTCTTTTTGTGTAACTGTATTCTCAAAATAGGATGGAAATGAAGTGGCTGGAGGTTCAGAAAATTAGATATACGGTTGAACTAACTCTCAAATAGAAAAAACAATATTGTCTTCATGGGACAGCCGGAGGAGGTTTTGCTGCATAAAGTTTTGATGCCTCCTTCTCTCTAGAACCCTTTACACGCATTGCCTATTGCAAAATATATAGTATTCACAGCATTGCACATGGCTTGGAACTTCTATGGGATATATATACAGAAGATATATGTCAGTATAAGAATATCTCTGTTCTTACAGAAATCGCTCCTTCCTGTGCTTCCAATGTACAGGTCTGAGCTGGAGATTGTGGTGTCCCACGGTGGTCAGTACAAGCTGCCAAAAGCACACGGAAGAAATGCATTTAAACAACCATTGCAGCATTAACCCCATTTTTACCCATTGAATAATGTGATTATCTCATTAGTATCAAAGAAATTCTAACCTAAATCAAAAACTCTTCGGTAGCCCTTGATGTATCCAACGAATTCTTCATCAGCCTTAAAGCCTGGATTCCACACTAAGGACCCATAGCCAAAAACCCACAGCACCATCCTGGAAAATCTGTACACACACACCGACATGAGAGCTAGAATTGTGAAATGCCATCCCAAATTTTTTAATCTATGACTGTAACGCACATCTACATACACCCAAATCAGCATATCTACATCTATACAGACTCAATACACCCAAACCAGCACATCTACAGACTCCAAATTTAAGCACTAGTGATTCAACAATTTAGTCACAAAACCCAACATAAGCACTAATCCATAAATGAAAGAAGTTGCAGGGAGCAACACACATACAAAGGAACATCGTTTTCTCCCAACCCGGAACTACGCAACGGGCCGAATTTAAGGGCGGCAGATTATTGGCGAATCCTACCCACCTCACACAATGGCCTTAATTCGCTCTGAAAGACTGTTAGGGCAGGGCTAAAACAACAGAACCGGGAAAATAAATGGAGCCCAAGTAAGAAAAATTAAAATCTAATCGAAACTGATCAGCGCAATGCTGTTGAGTGATAAAACCGTAACTGCAGATCTGCCAGACAAGAGAAGAAGGATAAAAAATGAAGAATGTCGACAGATTATCCCAGATAGAACTGAATTCAACGCAGAGTAGTAAGGCTGAAGGAGAGAATCCAAATGGTTTGGTACTCCGAGGCCTACAAAGCTCTGCCTGGGTAGGCCGATTTCTTCTTCTCCGCTCACGGCGATGATTGAAGTTCGATCACGGCAAATGAAACGCCCAAATTCTCAACATCCTTAACAGGCCCCAGCCATTCGATCAAGCCAAATGAAACGCCCAAACCGTTTGGGCAACCCTTTGAATCAATGGCTGAAATTGTTGCAATCGTCTAACACATAATCCTGTGGCTTACGAGATGACAGGTAGGCAGAGAGGAGAGTTGATTTCATAAGGAAACGCCTTACGGCGTAATAATAGGTATGTAGTTTGTGTTTAACCATAATATACAAGCGAATATATATTAGTGATGCGAAAATCACGATTAAATCAGATTTTTGCGATTTTTGTTTCCTGATTTAATCACCCGATTATTAAGTCGATTTTTTTTGCGATTTTTTGAAATACTTGCGATAACAACCCAAAAAATCGCGATTCAATTAGTAGAAATCGTTGGGCCGGTGGACAACGACTTTATATTAGCAAAAAACGATTTTTTTTATTCATTTCAACAGTTGGGAGCAACGGTGGATTGGGAGTGACCTAGGAGAAAAAAATTGTCGATTGGGAGCTGATTTGAGGAGAAAAACGAGTCAAAAACCCTGATGGATTGAGCGTTGAGGAGGAGAGGATCAATTTTCTCTGGCAAACCAATATGGACACCAAATTTGTGTGTTTTGTTTTAGTTTTTTTTATGTTTTTGGTTGGGTTTGAATAACCCATTGTTTATCAAATATTTTTGAATTGATTTGATGGGGTTTTTGTTTGTTAAATTGTAAAAAATTCCATGTATTTTGTCATGTTACACATATATGTAATTTTTTTTATTTACTTTAACTTGTAATCATTATTTTGCCATAGGTTCACCATTCAACTTCAAAGTTCAAAGTTCAACTTCAAACTTCATCTTACAAATTTAAAATTCAAGAGTCAAGAGTTCAACCAAGTTACAAACATGCCAAGGAAATTGGACCCTCTATGGGAATTTGGTGAACCTGATGGAGGGTTTGATAGAATGAACTTGAGTTGCAAGTCGTGTGGCCATCATATGTCGGGGGGGTTATAGATTGAAGTATCACCTTGCACAAATCCTTGGATTTGATGTAGGGCCTTGCACAAATACAAATATGGAAATCATTCGAAGAACCATGAGATCATTGGAAGAATTAGAGTATAATAGAGAGGCCAAAGCAGAAATGATGATACAACTAGCAAAGAGGGTGTTAGGCTTAGGTGAAGGAAGTGGCACTGGTTCTACTTTAGCATCAATATCTACAACCAACCCGATAGTTTCCTCATCCTTTTCTGTTCCTAGAACCACACCTAGTTCACAACCATCTATCACTTCAATACTTAAAAAACTGAGAAAGAACAAGCTGACAAGTTGTCGGCCAAATTTCTCCTTTGTAGTGATATTCCTTTTAGCGTTGTAAAGAATAATCCATTTTTCCAAGCTGTTGCTGATGCTATTGCAACAATTGGCCTAGGGTATAAAATCTCTTCTTATGATGACTTTAGAGGCCAGATTCTTCAAAATGAAAAGGTTGACTGTACCAAAAGATTGGAGGAGTTTAGGGCATCATGGGCACAAATAGGATGCACTGTGATGTTGATGCAGGAGCATCGAGACCCTCTTCAGTTGTAAATATGGAATAAAAAAGGGGGGTGTGATTATTTTGAATATTTTGTTATTTTTAATAAAATACGGAGTGTTTTAGGCATAAAAGCAATAGATGGGGATAAGGAAGGCTTTTGTATTTTAGAACAGGGAAAAAGATGGGAAAAAGCCTCATGATGCTTTTTACCCTGTGTATGCATTGCATGTAGACACTTAGAGTTGGGTGATTCTAGATCATGCTTAGTTTTTATAAATTAGGAATGTTGAGACATTGAGGATCAGAGAGAGATCAGAGATAAAGTGTGAGAGGTTTCTGGTTGGGAGCCTTTGGGTAGTTGTAAAGGGCCAATGAATTAGAAATCAGGCCAAGGAAGGGGACTAGTCTGTAAGTACTGTATGTATCAATGCAAATTTTAATTTTCAGATGATTATGTCTCATTTCTAAATTATGGTTGTGCTATTAAATTTAATCATTGTGAAGCCCTATTTTCATTAATGCGCTGGTATATATATGACCACGGTATTGAAGTTGTGAAATGGAATTAGTTTTGTATTAAAATACATGGTTCATGCATGCACTGTTTACTTGGGAGTTAGTGACAATCAAAGGTCCTCTTGGCATCTTGTTTGTCCTGGTGGCGAGATATATTCCCACGAATAGTTGAATGGGTTAGAGAACAGTGGTCCTCGATCTAGCATTGTGATTTTCTTACGTGTTTTGGTTTTAACGTTAAACGTTGGACTCTGTTTGGCCTTGAATTAATTTTGGTTCCGAATGGTTAATTGGAATAAAACTAATCCTTTTTCTGCCTGGAAATTGAGTCTTGGATATTGAAATGGAGGTGGCGAAGTGGCGAGTCTGGTTACGTGGGTTGCGTCGCCTGGATACATAACTGTGTTTTATGTAAATCATAATTGTTTGTATATGAATACCGTGGGGGATCACAGGTGATAAGAATGTGGATCAGTGGATTGGTAGTTATAATGTTGTGCCTGAACACTGTATTTTTCTGATTATTAAATGGTGTAGACTTCGAGTACGAGCATGTTTGTTGGCTCCAATTGCCATAAAAAAATCTTGGTTGCTGTTGAAACTTTGGAGCTGAGCGCGTGGGTCCCATTAAGATATTTTAGCTGTGCGTATAAGGCGTCGATGGGCATGATGATCACCGTGTATGGTTGTTAATTATATAACTATTAATTGTAATTGTAATGGTGCTTCTGCACATGCCTTAAATTTGATTTTATGAAATGATGGTGCACCTACCATTGAACGTGGTTTCGAGTTTATTGGAAGTGATGCCTTCAACAGCTATCGCTTATGTTGAAATTGAGAATCCAAGATTGAAGGAACTTTCTTTTGGTAATAGTCGAAGAGTAGTTTCAGTGGGTTATTGGGTCTGGTATAAAGATCGTCGGAGTATTTGTAAGGACAAGGACCAAATATGTGGTGGAAAAGAACAACTTGTAGTTGCCATCTTGAGCGGACTTACAGTGCCGATTGAATGTTAAATATTGAAGTTGCCAGGAATTAATTTCTTGATCAGGAGCGCATGTTTTTTTATGCATGAGTGAGTAAGAAAGAATCCTGGGTTTTGCAGGTCACCCTACATCAGACGTTAAATGGTTGGATCGACAAAAAGGAGTGAACCCTTATAAACTTCTTGGTTTGTTGTCCCAATGGGACAACATTGATGAAATCTATTAATGCATCTTCACATATCAAAGATGCAAAAACTTTATGTGATTTGCTGGATGTGTTTATTTTGGAGGTGGGTGCAGAACATGTTGTCCAAGTCATAACGGAAAATGCTGCAAATTGTGTTGTTGTTGGCAGGATGCTTATGGAGAGGCATCATACTTTATTTTTGACACCTTGTGCTGCACATTGTATTGATTTGATGTTGGAGGACATAAGAAAAATTTCCTTTGTCAAAAATATTGTTAAGTCATAAAAAATTATCACAAAAGTTATATACAATCATACATTTGTGCTTAGTTTGATGAGAAAATTCACCAACAATAAAGAGTTGGTGTGCCCCACCATTACACGGTTTGCCACCAGTTTCATATCTCTTCAATCTCTCTTGAATTCTATGTGGGATGTGAAACGAATGTTTCTTTCAGAGGAGTGTCGTACTTTGACAATGAGCCACAAACCAGAGGGAGAGGCCATATGCAGATTAATTTCATACCAGAAAGACTTTTGGGCGGGAGTGCAGGAGGTGTGCACCGTTACTGAACCTTTGGTAAAGGTTCTTCGATTAGTTGATTATGAGAAGGCCACAATGGGCTATTTGTATGAGGCCATGGATAGGGCCAAAGAATCCATTCGGGGTTACTATGATGATAAGGTAGATGAGGGGTTTCAGAAACAACTCCTCTTATGGGAAGTGATTGATGAACGATGGAACAACACACTCCATCGTCCCATTCATGTTGCAAGGATCTACCTGAACCCTGCATTTTCTTACGCATGTGGGTTCATATTCGATGCTAAGATCATGGATTCCTTCTTAACCTGTGTTCAGAGGATAGTGCGATCTCCAGCAAAACGTACAAAAATCTCCAAAGAAATTGAGACATACAAGATGGCGGGTGGCACATTTGACTTTGAGATGGTTGTGACTGATATCACAACTAAACTGCCAAGTATTTTTTAGTTTGTTTCAAATTTCATTGTCTCTTCAAGTTCATAACTTCATACTTTGCTTCAACTTTCAAATTTCATTTTTTTTTCTTATGTTTATTTAATTTTTTTTGTAATTTTGTTGTAAATGCATGGTGGAGAATGTATGGTGCCAGGGTACCCCATCTGCAAAATCTTGCCATTCGAATTCTCATCCAAACATATAGCTCATCAGGATGCAAGAGCAACTAGAGTGTATTTGAAAAAATACACAACAAGAAGTGCAATAGTTTAAACTTAAAACTTAAAATATTGCAAAATTTCATATAACTTTTTGAATTCGTTAAACAATATTTTTTATAATATTTATTTCATGATCTTTATACAGGTTGGAGTCCCAACGACTTAATGACATGGTCTACGTCTACTACAATCTTCGATTGTGAATGAGGCAACTTGAGAGGATATCTGATATGGAGGCCATCTCATTGGATGGGATTGACACCACTGTTGCATGGAGGGTTGATGTCGAGAGGCCTCTCATGGAGTCTGCCAATGAATGGTTAGAGTAGGAGGTACTGGAAGGCATAGAGGGGGAGGAGGAGGAGCCACAGGAGGAGGTGACACCACCTACCCAGGCTACGCCTGCCACCAGTAGAGGATGTGGTATACCTCCTATAATTCCTAGTTCTTCAACTTCTGGAGGACAACAAAGTCCATTGCCAACTCCACCGACATCTACATCCATGGGAAAAGGGAAAGATATTGCATTTTCTCGCAAGAGGGGCAGAGGAAATCGGTAGTATTAGTCTATTAAACTTTAGTTATTTTGTTCATTTCATTGTATATGACATTATGACTCATTAAATGAGATACAATATTATATTTTTTGTTGATATTTTGAAGTTGAGTTGGGTTTCAGGAGTGAGGAGTCAGGACTTACTATTTACCATTCAGGACATGATTCACTGTTATGTGTGATGTATCACTAAAAATGATATTACACATCTTATATATTAGTTCTTTTATCATATTTATGTGTCAATATATTTATTTTATGTTGTAGATGCTTTAGATATTAAAAAATTTGAAAAAAAAAATATTTTTGTATTTTACCATTTTTTCTGATTATTTCCTGATTTTACGATTTTTTTTCCAATTTTGTCCCTTGCCGATAATATCCCAATAACTATAACTGCAACATTGGTATATATTTGAGATTATTAATTATTATAAGTTATATAAATTTATGTTTATAATCATAATATTTATTTAAGAGAGTTTAGGCTTTTGTGATTTATATCTATATTTTAAGAAAATAAAAAATTCAATAATACCTCAAAAGACATTTATTGACCTTTTCGAACCAGTCAGGTGTGGTTTATAGTGAGGAAAAGAATAATCAAATCTGGCAACAACTTAAATAAGAAGACAAATCATACAGCTCCAAAAAATAAAAAATATATTTAAACTATTACCAGATCTGATTATTGATCTTATCTGGACAAAATCAAGCATAGATACATGTCATTATTCACTTTATACTAATATCTGTCCAGTTGTATCCATTTAACTTTTTCAGTCTATAGGTAAATCCATTGGTGAACTCAGTTGTATCCATTTAACTTTTCAGTCTCTAGGTAAATCCATTGGTGAACTCTCTCTCTGTCCATCACCACTTAATAAATAATCACAAATTTATTCATAGTATATATTTATTGGTAAATTTTGTTTCTTTTTTAATTATGTAAATAGTTGGTAAATATAAATAGATATATAAATTAAATAGTTGGTAAATATTGATAGATGAAAAAATATGAAAACACTTATTGTTATAAAGTGCAGTTTAATTTATAGAAGAAATGACCACGACTTTTTTTCCTCGATAATTTTAATCAAAATCTGTAGATATTTTAAAAAAAATTGAGTTTAAATTATTTAATTTATATAATTCAAGTGCCTTAGGGTTTTTCACGCTATTCAATCTATTTATACATTCAAAAATATATTTTGAATAACTAAACATCTTGATATTATATTACTAAACTTTCTGAATTCTTATATAAAAAAATAAAAAAAAAATCTATTCCATTTTTAATTAGACTAAACCTAATTTATTCATATTCTTTTTTAATTAATTTTTTATTTGAATAATATTTTTCAATAAATTTGCTTTTACATTAAAACACAATTTAAATTTTAAATCTCGTCTAAATTATATACCAAATAATATGTTTAAATTAAAAATAGTTTCATTAAATTACACCAAACTAAATTATAAACTTCTATGTTAAATGTACGTCCACCAAATTTATCATCAAATTATTAAAAAAATTTACTTCTTAATATGCAAAAAGATTCTTTAGAAGTCACTTTACATGAGAGATTTCCAGAACTGTGAGCATCTTGTAGACTTTTGGTGACATAAATTTCGACTTTAAACTTTTATAACTTTTCCTCCTCTTAAGGAACCAAAAGATACCTATCACGTAGACTTATAACTTTTTTTTTGTTTGGTAGAGTTGGGTTGCTATCTTTAATGATTGGGAAATGGAATCATATTTTAATGATTAGGAAATGAAATCATATTTTAATGTTTATTATTAGGAAATAAAATGATACTTTAACACAAAAATTTTTTATGATTAAGAAATGAAATGATATTTTAATGTTCATAATTGGAAAATGAAATCATACTTTAATCTAAAAAAAATTATGAATAGAAAATGAAATGATTTTTAAATGTTCATAATTGAAAAATGAAATGATATAATTTTAAATAATTTAGGAAATGAAAATCATATTTTTAATGTTATTATTGGAAATAAAATTGATAACTTTAACGCAAAAAAACTTTTTAGGATTAAAAAAAACTTTTTATGATTAAAGGGGAAAAAAAATGGGAAAAATTTTTGGATATTTTAATGTTCTTTAACCGCAAAAACTTTTTATGATTAAGAAATGAAATGATATTTTAATGTTCAATTGGAAAATGGAAATCATACTTAAATGGTTAAATTTTTTGAAATATTTTGAAATTTGGATAAATAAACTTTAATTAAACAAAAAAATAATTTTGGTTAACATATTTTAATTTAGATTGTTAAAATTTTAAAAAATATAAAAATTAATTAATTCTTATATAACAAATTCCAAAAATATCAAATCAAATTAAATTAAACAATATTTTAATGATCTCTTTTAGGATAATCTAAGTTTTCCATATAGTTAAGAAAAACTACAAACTACAAAAAATTTAAAACTAAACCATTTGCATTACAGATCCCTTTGAAACCTCATAATGTGGGATAAAAAGAAGTTCCTCTTTGAAACTTTAGTCACCCTTGTTATCTTATATGGATGTGAGGTTTGGGGTTACAGCATCTCTAGAGAATCCTCGAGAAAGATTGACCAAATCCAGAAGCTTTTTATAATGTATAACCTGGAAATTAAAAGCAATGCACCCTATCCTATTCTCCTTATAGAAGTAGATCATTCGCCTATCGAGAGCCTAGCTATTATTAGGCTTCTGTTGCACAAGCACAAACTCAATAACGTAGGAGATCATAGACTTCTTAACCTAGCTTTAAATTCCATCCAAAACAACGTAAGGCTCAAATGGGGGTGGTATAAAGACACGAGGGCCTTGTTAAACTATTGGGAGATCAACGAGAATGATGAAAAGAAAATTAAGTTATTATAAGAAGGTCATCAACCCCACCCTAGAAGATAAAAAGTATCTCTCTATTTTAAGTAGCTCAAAGAAGAAAATTAATGTAGCGAAAATTAGAACGAACTCTCATGAGCTCCATAGTGAAACAGATAGTTGGGCAGTTCCTAAAACACCATGGATGGAAAGGATCTACCATCTCTGTGAGAATATGAACATCGAGGATGAAAACCACTTCCTCTTAGAGTGCCTCGACTACAACCACATTAGATCTCAGTCTAATATCCCTATCGTAAATACTCATGTAAAAACTTAAGTAAAATAAAATATTCTTATTTGCAATTTCAATATGAATAGAATATTACTAATAAAGTTTATCTTTAACCATTTCAGTTAGCTTTCATTTCTTGATAACCGCCCCTAACATTCTTTATTCACGGGAGATCTCTTACACGAGAGGGGGGAAAACAAAAAGAGAAAAAACCATGGGAGAATTATACTTGTGTTTGTCATTCACTCGACATCAGAGGAGAAGAGGTTTTGCATGGGACAATGAACCGAACACCAGGTGTTGTGTGCATTGTTTGCGTAGGAAACAGTAAAGTAAACCAAACACCAGGTGTTGTGTGGACTGTTTGAGTGGGGGACAGTAAAAAAACACCAGGCAGGCATGTCCATGGGACTGTTTGCATGGGGGACTATAAACAAACGCCATCAGACTGACAACGAACACCACAGAGAAATGGTTGTTCACAATGGAAATTTGTCTTGGATTCAATGGTGCCTTGTAATTTGAGGTGTAGAGTTATGACAATTTATGATGCAAAGGTAAGTTTTTATGTTTTTAGTTTTTAATGGTTTAAACTATTGCAAACTAAATAATGAGTATTTTACCCTTTCTAATTCTAGTTTTCTCTTCTAATGGATGAGTAGAATGCAAAGGAGAGAAGGCTTTTACTTGAATAACTTAAAGAGGGTTTTTACTTAAGTAACCTTAGTATGTGTAATTTAATATATTACTACCTGTAGATAAAGATTATATATTCGTCTTGATAAAAAAAATAGGGTTTTTACTTCAATAACCTAAAGAGGGTTTTTACTTAAATATATATGGGTAACTCAATATATTACTACATGTAGATAAAGATTATATATTCCTCTTGGTAAAGAAAATATATTACCGCATGTAGATAAAGATTGATTTTTATATATTTTTCTTGGTTAAAAACATATATTACTACATGTAGATAAATATTGTGATCATATCTTTTTTTTCTTGGTAAATAAAATATATTACGTAGATCAAGATTGTGATCATATATTTTTCCTCATAAGGAAAATATATTACTGCATGTAGATAAATATTGAATATTATATATATTTCTTGATAAAGAAAATATATTACTGCATATAAGAATTGTTATTATATATTTTTCTTGGTAGAGAAAATATATTACTTTACATGCAGCTAAAGATTGTTATTACTATATATAGAAAAATATGGCTATTATATATATTTGCAACATTAAAAGATAAGTAACATTTATTGTCTTTATATAACATGCATATGTCTTTTATGTAAGAAAATAAATGATGAATTCTCTTTTCTTAAAAAGGGATTTCGTAGTCACTTTCCTGGAAGTGAATATAGATTAAAGAGGGTAATTTGTTAAATATTCTCATGGCTAAGAGAGTTCCTTTGAAAAACAATACTTAGTTATGAGAAATTATAATAACCTATGCATAGATAAAATGCACAGAGATAATATAAGTCATAGGAATTTTCTTTAGAAATGATATATCTTTCTATGCATGAAAGATAAGTTAATTGTGTTAATTCCTTTGCAAGAGTTTGCAAAAGTTACATGTTTTGGTGAGTAAAGAGGTAAAGGATTTGTGTGTTACATATTGGATAGTTTGACTTAATTGCATGGTTTAGTGCATAAAGTGTTACCATTATTGTTATCTTAGTTCTTATGCCCAAAAGAAACATGGAAACAAATGCATAATAACTTGTACATAAATGATAGAGAAACTATGTTGGGTTCTTGAAAAATAACTATGTGAAAAGAACACACATGCAAAAGCATAGAAACAATAGTTTATTACATGTATGAAGATATAACTATTGTGTTATATATTTTAAAGAGAAACATGGATTTCTAGAGCTATTGGGTTAGATCCTTTAAAGAGAAATATGCATTAGTGTGAATAAGTATTGTGGAAAGTAAAACAAGTATTTACTTGAATAAATGTACGAGTTAATTATTATGACATGCTTGATAGTTATTTGTTTATACATTCACAACGTTGTTAGAAGAAGCATGTTGTGATATTATATTTACGACTCATGCGCATGAGTGGATGTTAAAAGATTACTTTTAGAGACTGATTATTGATTGATTAATATTGTATCTAATCTTGTTGCCAAAGCTTGTTGACGAAAACAATGAAAGGAAACAATGACGATTTGTGCCAAAGAAAAAATGATGTTTAACATTGTGGTAGATAAATGTTAGGTAAAATTGACTCAGGATAAAGTTAAAGCTGCCCAGGTTAAACAGTGATGGTTTTGGGGTACATGGTATTGTGCACCCATAATATTCTGCCTGTGGTATTATATGTAATGGAGCTTATAAAAGGCAGGAAGGACTTCATTGTAATGCAAGACCTGGAGGTGAGCACTAAAGGCTCACTTGGTCGGATTGGCCAGGGTTTTGGCCAATGCTAATAAGATCTTATTAGGTCGGGTTTTTCCCTAGATTTAAGTTTTTCCCGGATAAACGTTTGTGTTTATGTGTTTATGGTTGTTGCTGGTTATTTTTATATTTATTCCTCTCAGTAATTATTTATGTTATGCAGTAAATTTCTTAACAATAAAGAACTAACGGTCCATGCTCATGAGTACGAGTTGTAGTATCGTACATTCATAAAACAATCATGCCACAAGGATGTAGAGAGTGGTGATATGTATGTAAAGGGTTTCAAGAAAATGTAAAAGCTTTTAGCTAGTTATGTGGCATTTTAATGATATTTCATTGTAATATTTTATACAATGGATAAGGGATGGAATCCCTTATAAGCCATTGAGTGAGGGGTGAAAACCCTCACAAGCATTTAATAATAAAATTAAATGTTTGCTGGTTTTCACCCTACGGGGTTTCCAGGGTATATCTGTGTTCAACGACGTGATTTATTATTGTGTCAGTTTGATAATGTTGATTCCTTGATGATGTTGATTTCTTATATGATGTGATAATCATAATGTCAAGTATGTGATAAATTAATTTGGTTAAGGGAATCATGAAATGGATGCAAGGTTCATAAGACAATTTATGTTAATATACCACAATAGTACTACAACAGTGGTTGTTAATGGTTATGCAACTTACTCTCTTCTATTTAAAGTTACTTTATGTACTAATGAACATTCTATTTAATGGTTAATGACGAATGTAGAATAGTGATTTGTATAATTACTTATGGGTAATTTGTGTAAAAAAAAAATTCTAACTCCTTGCATTTTCATGTGAGGTTACCGAGGTATGTTACAAGTGGTATCAAAGCTAAAGGTTGCAGCACTCACACCTTTGGGAATATTTAAGCAAAAAGGAAATCAAGGTATGTTACTAGTAAGCATCAACTCAAGTATGAGTCTAACAATATAGATATTTATTTATGCAGTACACTACTTTTGACATGATATGTGTGATTCATGTTTATAACTGCATTGAATAGTAAGTAATAAAGTTTGTTGCAAAAATAGGTTCACGACATTTGAATCCTAATGAGGATAAAAAACAATAAAACCTCTGTCACACTTATGAAGAATCGTAAACAGTCACTAAGGAAAGTAACAATCAACTACCAAAACTTTCAAATATGGAAAAATTAATGAGACATTTAACGAGGATGGCTTTTAATGAGTGAATCGTGAATGTAAAATATGTGGAAGATCCTTCAATAGTACGCTACTTTCAATGAGTAAACACATGAATGTAAAATATGGGGAACACATTTGAATAGGATGGCAGAATGTTCTAAAAGGACATTAGAAGAACCCCTTTAGATATTGAAAATATACAATAAGTCAATTAGTGAGACTTGATTGTAAAAACTAATTGTTGATTAAGTTTTTCCATGGTTGCATTAAGATGATTGGTAGTTGTGATAGGTTAATGTTGTATGACTAACTAATATAACTTATAGGTGTAAATTGAATTTGATTTAAGCTTATTACAATTCGCAAACAAGTAATTATGGTAGTTACTTCATGTATTGGTATGTTGATGGCAATACATTGTGGGAAATTGGAAATGTTTAGATTGTTACCTCAACTATCATTGGCATTTACACATTAATGAATATTTGCATATACTTTTATGCATGACAGTATTGTGCCTCAAACTAAAATGATTTTGAAAGTATATACTTATTAAATGATGCATATTTATGACTAATGTTGCTGATGGGATTAAGTAGTGGCAAATTAATTGCCGCAAGAAAACTTGTCAAGGTAAAATCACATTACAACCGTAAATGAGAAAGCATAATGTTATATGATATGCATGATTGTGTTATTTGGAAAATCAGAATGCATACAACATGTATGTTAGTTATGTTTTCTATCAATCTAGATGTTGTGGACCCATGTTGAGAGTTAAGTGTAAATGCATGGTGTACATGCATGTTTATTTTGTTAATGATAATGTTCCTATGGTTCATTATGTAAATTAGTTTGGGGAAGAGTGATAAAAGAGAAATTTAACATGCCAGATAGTTGCAGATAGTTGTGAAAGGCTATACACCCTTGGGTTGATGGTGTTTTCCTGCCCAAACAGGGTGATGGTACTTGCCTTCCCGGATTTCCTCTCCCTAGAGATCAATTATCTCAGTAAGGGAAAAGAGTTTTACAATATGGTGAAGAGGGTAAAAAGCCTGTGGCAACTTTATTGATTTGGAGCCTGTTGGAGGAGACCCACAATTCCTCATAGATGGGACACTGTCAGAGGAATGGGCAGGATGTTGCCAAGAGGAATCTTATATTGGACCCTATGTGGTCATTGGAATTCTTGAGCTTCTTGGCGAGTGGAATTCCATACTAGACTTGGTATTGCCTTTGTCAAATAACTGTTTGGATGTGAAAATGACTCAATCTAGTTGTGGAAACCAGTTCCCATGGGTTGGGAGGAGCATTATTTTGCTGCTATGGTTTTTGCAGGAGAACAAATTAATTAATTAGTTATGTGTTGTGTCAAAAGTGAATTTTATATATAATTTTAGAAAGATGTCATGCACATTTTAACACAAAAGGATTTTAGTTTTCAATAAGGAGTTATTGGAATTTTAGTTCCTTTATTGTATTACCAATCTTGCGAACGTCTTAGTAGGGGCTAAGACAATTTTCACTCGATGCAGTGATTGATTGTTTTGATGATTAGAGAGATAGGTGTTTTTTTGTACTTTTAGAAGTACTATGTGGATGTCTTTAGTAAGAGTTAATACAATGTGCATGTGGTGCAGTGATTTATCATTTTGATGATTAGTGTTAGTGCTCTCTAAGTACTTGTAAAAGTATTGTGAGTTAAATATCATCTAACATTACACAATTGATTGATAGTTAAAAGTATTTCATTTGACTCAAAATATTGTGACTAATGTGATTGAATTTGTTAGTGATACATTACAAATTACTTACCATGGAGGGTTGATGGATTGTCCAATCACTATTAAAATACTTACTTGAAAGTGCTTATGATTTTCAAGAGTAGTTGGTAAGTAATGGTAAGTTGATATAGAGATTTGTTTTTGTATATTATAAATTTGAATAAGGGCCAAGTAATGGAAATTATAACTTGCATATTTTTGTAGTTATAAACGCTTATGACTATTGAGTTTTTCTTATGTTATAACATTACAATTTTCGTTTATTGTCATTTCTTGGAATGAAATCTTTGATTTTAAAGAGGAAGGATCACTTTTTGTGCAGTTTAGATGGTTATATCATGAGTAAAATCTAAAGTTCCAACAAGAGATGAACACCAAGGACAGTGTTCCTGTTAAGGGTCAAGTATGTAATATCCCTATCGTAAATACTCATATAAAACTTAAGTAAAATAAATATTCTTATTTTGCAATTTCAATATGAATAGAATATTATTAATAAAGTTTAACTTTAACCATTTCAGTTAGGTTTCATTTCTTGATAACCACCCTTAACATTCTTTATTCACAGAAGATCTCTTACGGGAGAGGGGGAAGAACAAAAAGAGGAAAAATCGTGGGGGAATTATACTTGTGTCTGTTATTCTCTTGACATTAGAGGAGAAGAGGTTTTGCGTGGAACAATGAACCAAACACTAGGTGTTGTGTGCACTGTTTGCGTGGGAAACAGTAAAGTAAACCAAACACTAGGTGTTGTGTGGAGTGTTTGAGTAGGGGACAGTAAACAAACCAGACAAGCTTGTCCATGGGATTATTTGTGTGGGGGACTGTTACACAGTAATTTCTCACTGCCTTCACTTCCCGTCCTTTCACTGTGTCATGTGTCCAAGTCAAACATGCTCATGTTGAACAAATTCTCCCCTATGTTACAAATTGACCCACTTTTCCTAAGTTATTTTCCTCATCATAGATATGGGCTTAATATATGCGCCCAAAGGCACTGATAAACAGTCCATCCACCCTGCCAGTGTGGAAGTACATCTGATTCCCGCGATGGCCTGATTTTATGCACCAGCACGGGGCCATGTGGTCTCTTCAGCGATGATTTGACTAGATGCACTGATCACTAGCGATGTCAGTGCTAAAGATCAGTTATGTGTCCGCGATGATCTAGATTGGGCAAATTTGTTCCAACAATCAGCCTTCCAGATGACTCCAGACCTAGTTGTTGGCATTGTTTATGTCACTCTTCCTTCCCTGGTGTGGTAGTTTCGTCAATTGTGCTACCTTCCTTGATGATAAGATGTCCTTTCCAATTTTCATGGAGACTCCTTCTCTTATTTAAACTCTCACCATTGGTATGCATTGCTAGAGTTTCTGATAGTTGGCTAGTTGAGCAGTGTTGTTAGTGTTTTATGAGTTTGCTAAGATAGCTGGTGTGAGTGTGGCAAGTGTGGGATTGTTGATGGCTTTTGGAAGGTTATGAAGTGCCCTTAATCTTGTGTAAAACTTATGAGTGAGAGAGCTCTTGTATGTTGGGAGATCCATCTCTAAAGAGTGAATGCTTGAAGAATAGGCTAGATGGACCCTTCTGAGAAGGCTTGTGACGTCATGACTTTGGTTGTAAGCTGACTCTTATTTCATTATTGATGCAATCAATGATGTTTTCCTATGTCTTGTATGTAATGTACTTGATAGCTCATGACTTCTTGACTTTGTGAGTAAATAGTTCATTGTTGTTTCTGGTTACGTGCTTTGTTGTATTTCCTTTTCTTTGTTTCAGGTTGATTACTCATTGAGGAGAAGGAAGCAGAAGCTGGAGCAGTGCAACGGAACTCCATCAACCATCGGTTGAGGTAGGCCTCCAACTTTAACTGTTTAAGGAAATCTATTGTCGATTTGTCCTTGTTTGTGACTAGACCCACTGTAGGGCTAGAGGGGTTGCCTCCGTCCGCAGAGGGAACACTTTCCTGCATCACAAATTGGTGACTCCGCTGGGGAGGTTTGGCCTTTGTTTTCTTCTTGTTTGCTCTTGTCTTGATTTTTTGATTTCGTCTCTTTTGAAGTTTTTGGGATTAGTTATCAGTCCTCTGAGTTTCCTAGGTTGATATGGGAAATACTCTCATTTGATTGAAGGATTGACTATTTTTTATTTGGGAATTTTGGTTCGCCTGTCATTGTTTTGAACATCATCACATATTTAATTTTAACAGTTGCGTTGTCATCGCGCTCACCCTTTTGTAACATCCTATACATCGAGTAATTATGCCCCACAGTCACGACGATTCTGAAATTGGACCATTGCGGGAAAGTTGTGTACTTCTGCGTTGACATTGCCTTGTTGTTGCAACTAGTGCTTTATCAGTGCTTGTTGCTTGTGTATTACCCGCGCTGATTGCTGTAGAATTGATTTTCTCGATTCTGCCTCCTGAGTCCATCAGTCCTACTGGTCCCTTGCTTTTCTCACTTGCTTGATGACTTGTTTTTCACTGTTTATGGTTAAGGCACTCTCTTGTGAGCTTTGTTGAATGAATCTTGTTTTTTTTTCTTATGTGACCTAGATCATTATTTCAATTTCCTTGAATTAGTTTGCTTGGGTTACTTGTCTGTTCAAGGTTCATCCACAACTGTCTTGTGATTTGCTTGAGGCTCTTTCACTGCTTGTTTTCTCGTTGGTTGATTTTTAGTGTCGATTATTGAACCAATTTTCTATGATGATTCGATTTATTCACTACCAAGCATAGATCACAATTGTTTGGATCGATCGGCTCACACTTGCTTGTTTTCTTCTTTGAATTTAAAGCGAAAAGAAAATAAAAAAATTACACTCATTTAGCATACGAAAGTGAAAGTACATTTGCATTACGAATTTTCATGTTTGAAAAATTGGAAAGCACATTTTACATCTTTCATTAGTAGTATCGATGCATCATGAGATTAATGTATTGATGCATTGTGGTTCTTAGTGTTTTCATTCGCTTGTCTTGGTTTTCTTGGTTTGGGAATGATCTCCCTACCCTTCTGTAGGTAGGTGTTCATTGAAATGGAAGATGTTTTGCTCATTCTAGATGCATCCTCGGTTCTTTGATATACATACGGTAGGGCCTGAAAACTTAAACATAATTCAAGATCAACCTTAAAATGAACTGAATAAATCTAACAACGCATTGGAACATAACACCCATTATTTACAGGTCTAGGCTAGAGACGTGCTCCGGCATCGTTAAACCTAGTCACTATTGTTTTCACTCAAGGTTGGGTGGTTCCTCCTTCTGTGACTCAATAGCAGTCTAGTACAGAATTGAGCTCCCACGTACTGTCACGTATATATTGGGAGACTCCACTAGGTTTATCATCCTTTATCCATAGGCAGTCGTGTCTGCCACCTTACAAACTGTAACACACCGAACACAACATTCGAGAACATTGACTGTCGTACAGAAAGTCCTTGGTTTTCATATGACTGTCAAGGTGTATATGCAATTTTACGGATTGTCTGGTAAACCTTTTGCCTAGTTCTCCAGAGTAGTCACTTTTGCTCCTTTTGGACTCCCTAAAAGAAAAGTTTCATCTGAGCACTTGTCGTTTCAGGCTCATTAAATATTCAAAGGTGACTAGGGTCATATTTTGGTCCTTTTCTCGATTCTTTAAAGACGAAAAGGTAAAGTTTTGTCCCTGCATCATAAAATTTACTCCCCACAAAATATTCCTAGTAAACGTTCGAGTTCTTGGTTGTGATAAGAGTTTTTTTCAGGCTCGTTCTTGATGGAAACATTCCTTGAGTCTACCGGCCAAGGTTTTCCCCCAGATGGAAATCCTGGTCCATTTCCTTCATTTGGAAACATCGGTGCTCTGTATATGGCAACATTGTCTTTGCCTGGGTTAACCATCAGTTTTCCCGTGTGGTTGTTTTCAACCTTGGTGGTCCCGAGTGTCATGACTCCTATTCCACTGTCTCCTTCGTTTGAACCATGGCACGACGATTCCAAGGTTGAGACCACGCCTTCTTCCCCTATTTCTTCCCCCTCCCCTCCTCCTTTGCCTGGTGAGATTTTCACATCTAGTAACCAGGAGACTAAGAAGAAGAAGAAGAAGTCTGATAAATGCGAGGCCACCTGTGCAGCTACTACTCCAAGTACATCCCAGGTCAGAACACCTTCTGCTCCTCCGCAGAAGGTTAAGTTTCCTTGTAAATTGTGCAAGGGTGACCATCATCTTCGTGATTGTCCTAGCATTCCTAAGATCTTAGAAGTATGGTCTTGCAATCCAGCTCATCCCTCATCATCCTCTAAAGCTCATGGCGATGCTACCTTATCAACTGGCAACGATAAGAAGAAAGGGAAGATTCGATTCCCATGTAGGCTATGTGAAGGCAACCATCCCCTTCACCGTTGTCTGCCCATGGATAAAGCTTCCATTGTTTTGGAAAGTCTTAAAACTTCTTCACCGCAACTTCCCATTGGTTATTAGAGGCTCTCTTTAGACCCCCTCCCCGTCAACCAAGAGATTGAATTAGCTTCTTCTCTTGCCCGTCCTCCTCTTTCCGAACCTGGCTGTGCTAAGCCTATTCCAGACCAACCATTGGTCGTAGAGAGTGTCAACTCAGGTTCACCACTTGTTGATTGCTCTGTTCTAGAGGAGCATCATGATTCCACTACTCATGTTCTTCTCATCTCATCAGATTCTCCTAAGTCCTGGAATGACCCTCCTATCCCCGCTGGTCAAGAGGGTCCCTCTTCAGTTCCTGTAGAGCACGGGGGAAATCATACGATTCCCCGACCAAGTAGTTTGGTCGTTTCCTTTGACTGGAGTCATTTGATTGATTTTCGCCTTCCATCCCATGTGCCTTTCCAAATTACAGTACATGCCTATGATAAGGCAGTACCTGGCACTGTCTTGGATGAGGGCACATCTGTTAGTCTTATGCCTTCCACTACTTGGCAAGATTTGGACTCCCCACAGCTTGTGTCGGTCGCATAGAATCTCTTAGCAATCGACGGAGGAACCAGTCAACCATTAGGGATCCTTCCAAAGTTCCCTATTACTTTGGGAGGCAAAACCGTCTATATAGACGTACTGATTGTCCAAGGTGCTTTAGATTTCAGTCTTCTCCTTGGCCGTGACTATGTTTATGCCATGGGGACTCTTGTTTCTTCACTTTTCTATGTGGTTTGTTTTCCACACGATGGAAGAATGGTGACCATAGATCAATTATCGTTCTTTACTCCCACGGTGCCTCCTGCGCAGTTGTCATCCCCTCTTGGTTCTTTCTCACAAGTAGTACCTTCCTTGCCACAGGTCAATTATGTGGATACTCGTTCTGTCTCTGCCTTTGCTGATGATCATGCAGATGGCCTCGTACATCATTGACTGGGGGCATTGGAACCTGATCTATCATTAGTGCCTCATGACATGTATTCCCCCCGAGTGTGTTTCTTCCATCCCGCGAAGACCTCTTCAGAGCCATGTTCTCATATGGCCAATGAAACCAAGAGTGACGAGGATAGTTTGATCTTGTGTCAACCTCATTAAAAAAGGAAACAAGGATCCTCGAGCATAGTTCCTAATCGTGTGTCAAGCTTGTTAAAAAATGAAACAAGGAGTCACGAGGATAGTTTGTTCCTGTCTCAACCTCGTTAAAAAATGAAATTGAGTGTCTTGAGGAAAGTTCTTAATCTTGTGTCAACCTCGTTAAAAAATGAAACAAGGGTTATGAGGATAATTCTTTTATTGTGTCAACCTGCTTAAAAAATGAAACAACTCCCTTTCCAAATCGAGTCTTTGATTAAGATCTCATAAAATCCAAGTCGAGTCTTTCCAAGATCTCGAAAGTGAACCTTCATTCCATCCACCTCATTGAATGCAATGAAGCTTATGGGGCATGTACCTCGATTTGCATCATTATGCTGGGGGCATGCGAACTCATAACAAGCACATTTTTTCATTTCAAGCTTGCGTAAACATGAAACCGAATCCAAGCAGAGTTCTCCATGGTTCATGCTTGTGTAAAAATGAACCCATACCTGATTAACATCTCGTGATTGCTATTTATCCGCTAAATTCTGCTAGATGAGCCTTGGTTGTTTCATTCCATTGCCACCATCTATTTGGCCGATCATATGCTTTCACTTGGTTGTTTTTCCTTCCTGAGGAACCACAGTGATGAGTGGTTTTATTAGCCAGCCTCTTGACCATTACATGTTTTGAGCAGTTCCACCATTGCCGGAACCAGTTGCTACCCTTTATACCACTCATTCTTCTAGGACGAGTCACCATTAATCTCTTTTCTGACTCGTAAAATATGAAAATATTGCCGAGTATTTTTCCCTTTTTGACTCATTAAAGAGAATAAAAATGGAGGTCTACTTTCAGCTCTTTTCCAACATGAAAAATGAAAAGATAGCCGAGTTGTTCCTCTTGACTCGTTAAAAGTAAATAAGAGGCGGTCGCCTTTAAGCTCTTTTTTGACCGTCTAAAAATGAAAAGATTGCAGGGCCTTTGTCATTTGAGCTCGTTATTGGTTACGAAACAACGTGATTTCGGTCGTTTTTTTACTTTTTTTGGTCGAAGTAACTAATCATGAAAAGTACTCCTCGATCGTAATGGTCGAGTGGTTCTTTCGAGTATGGTTTTATACTTTTTCGAGCTCGAGAGACACAAATCTACGAAAAAGGACCCCCCTAGAGTTTTTTTCTGTGCCTTTTTCAAACTCTCTAAACATGAAAAAGACTCTGAGTTTTACCTATGTCGGACTCGTTAAACCCTAACGACATTGGACTCGTCACCATGAAGAGACTTGAGCTTCTCCTTCCTAGGGCTCGTTAAACTATTACCAGGTTGGATTCAACAACAAGTTTATCATTGATTGTCTATGACAACAAGTCACTCTTGAACATTGACACTTTTGCTTCTTTTCAGGTTGGGATATCCATACATCGTCATTTCGCCTTCAACAGGTTGGGTTTTCATTTAGCCTCATTCCATTTAATTCACGCCATTGTCATCAAGCCTCTGATCCCTTGGTACTTGAATGTTTCCACCCACAGGAGTCATGTTGCTGACATGTTCAAGAGTATAATCCTTCTGCAGTTTACACCTATGTCTCTTTCTCTGATACTCTGTTTCACCATCTACCTCTTGTTCCTCGTCTCATGTCGTTGATGGGGGAAACATTATGGCCCTCTTGCGGTGGGTCGTCTCCTGTCGACATTAGCCCATTATCTAGGAAATTGATCTAGAGATCCCCTTTGGTACCTTAGAGCTTGCATGCCTCAATGGCAAGTTCTTCATACCTGATGGTCGACTTTCATCATTGGTAGTTGATTGGGTGATTCCACGAGTGTTCGACTTCAGCTCCCTTTTTCACACTCCGTGGATTGTGCTAGATAGTACCTTGAGAACCATTGGCATTATAGGTGGTTTCTCTCATGCTTGTTAACGATTTCCATCATTGACTGGTAATCAAGCGACTTTCTATCATGCTCGACCTCAGCACATCTATTCGCATATTAAAATTTGTACTGTGATCGGATGGGGTCAAGACCCCAAACTTAGATTACATATGTTTGGGCTGCGTGGATTGGTTTATGGTTACATGGCTCATTGATGGATGGCTGCGACCATACCTTTATCATTATCATGGTCCCATTAGCTGGATGGCTGGGTCCATACCACAAACCTATTTCGTATGTCTTTTGGATGGCTACGCCCATGCCTAGACTACATGTACTTTAGAGATATCAGTTCGACTTGCGTACAGGTCCTTCCAAATGGTGTTCCGACTGAGTTGTTTTGTAAAACATTTCACCCCTGCCACTCTCTCGGGCTTCATACTGTAGGGGGCATCTGTTACACAGTAATTTCTCATCGCCTTCACTTCCGGTCCTTTCACTCTGTCATGTGTCCAGGTCAAACATGCTCATATTGAACAAATGCTCCCTTATGCTGCAAATTGACCCACTTTTCCTAAGTTATCTGCCTCGTCGCGAATATGGGCTTAATATACACACTGAAAGGTGCTCATAAATGGTCCATCTGCATTGCCAGCACAGAAGTACATATGATTCCCGCGATGGCCATCTTTTATACACCAGTGTAGGGTTATGTGGTCTCTTCAGCGATGATCTGACTAGCTGCATTGATCAATAGCGATGTTAGTGCTGAAGATCAGTTATGTGCCCGCGATGATCTAGATTGAGCGAATTTGTTCCAACAGTCAAGCTTCCAGATGACTCTAGACCTGGTTGTTGGCATTGTTTATGTCACCCTTCCTTCCCTGGTGTGGAAGTTCCGTCAATCGTGCTACCTTCCTTGATGATAAACTCTCCTTTCCACTTTTCATGGAGACTCCTTCTCCTATTTAAACTCTCACCATTGCTATGCATTGCTAGAGTTTCTGATAGTTGGCTAGTTGAGCAATGTTGTTAGTTTTTTGTGAGTTTGCTAAGATAGTTGGTGTGAGTGTGGCAAGTGTGGGATTTTTGATGGCTTGTGGAAGGTTGTGAAGTGCCCTTAGTCTTGTGTAAAACTTATGAGTGAGAGAGCTCTTGTACGTTGGGAGATCCATCTCCAAAGAGTGAATGCTTGAAGAACATGCTGGCTAGACCCTTCTGAGAAGGCTTGTGACGTTAAGACTTTGGTTGTAAGCTAACTCTTATTTCATTATTGATGAAATCAATGATGTTTTCATATGTCTTGTATGTAATGTACTTGATAACTCATGACTTCTTGACTTTGTGAGTAAATAGTTCGTTGTTGTTTCCGGTTACGTGCTTTCTTGTATTTCCTTTTCTTTATTTTATGTTGATTACTCATTGAGGAGAAGGAAGCGGAAGGTGGAGCAGGGAAACAGAACTATCAGGCCAGGCAATAACTCCATTAAGCAAAAACTGATTCGTATATTCATTCAATCAGGTAGGTCTTTTATATACATGAGGGAGAGACTATTCAGTTCATCTCCCGATGAATGTTCACATTTCTCATTTATTTATTTACCTATATTTACCCAAATCACAAGGATTAGGTGTCAACATTCCCCCCCTTAATCTTAAGGGATGTTGGTGAGTCCAAGCAATCATTCTAAATCGTTCAAGCTTTTCTCTTCCAAGCGCTTTGGTGAAGATGTCTGCAATTTGCTCATTTATGGAACAATGATGGAGATGGATTGTTTTTTCCTCAACATGATGTCGAATCAGATGATATTTAGTATTGATGTGCTTTGTTCGATCATGGAACTTTGGGTTCTTGGCCAACTTTATTGTAGAGGTGTTGTCAATCATGAGTGGAGTTGATTGTACTTGTTTTACCTATAAATCTTCAAGAATTTTCCTGAGCCACAGAATTTCTTTTGTTGCTTCAGCTGCTGCCACATATTCTGCTTCTGTTGTGGAATCTACTAGAACTGATTGTTTGCATGATCTCTAGGAGATAGCTCTTGATCCAAGACTCATAGCATATCCTGAAGTAGATACCCCGGTTTCTTTGTCTCCATCGAAGTCTGAATCACAGTATCCGATCAAGCTGAAGTCATCCACCTGTGTGTACTTGATTCCAAAGTCTTAAGTTCCCTTCAAGTACTTTAGAACTCTTTTTACAGAAAACCAATGTCCCTCACAAGGCTTTTGCGTAAACCTGGAGAGGATTCCAACAACAAATGAAATGTCTGGTCTGGTAGTAGTTAGGTAGTTGAGACTTGCTACAAGTTATCTATACTTTGTTGCATCCTCAAATTCTTTTCCTTCAATAGATGTGAGATTTAAGTTTTGTTCCATTGGAGTAGTAAGAGGATTGCACTCTGTCATGCCAAACTGTTCAACAAATCTCTAATGTATTTCTTTTGAGAAAGAAATATGGACTTTGGATATTGGGTTACTTCAATGCCAAGATAGTAATGAACATAGCCCAAATCAGTCATTTCAAAACTTTTCCCCAATTCCTTCTTTATGGATGCAATGCAACTTTCATTGTTCCCTGTCATTAAGAGATCATCTACATACCACAAGATATACAACTGTTTTTCCAACTTTCTTGACAAATAAAGTTGCATCATCAAGATCAAAATGATTGAAATTGAGTTTCAGAAGATGCTCAGTTAGTTTTTCATACCAGGCTTGCAGTGCTTGTTTGAGGCCATACAAGGACTTCACAAGTTTCCATACTTTATGTTCATGTCCTTTCACAGCAAATCCTTCAGGCTGGGACATAAAAACATTCTCTTTTAGATCTCCATTCAAGAAAGCAGTTTTTACATCCATTTGATGGACTTTCCAACCGTTCTGAGCTGCTAGTGCAAAGAGTGTCTGGATGGTAGCCCATTTTGCTATGGGGGAAAATTCTCCTTATAATCGACCCCTTCCTTCTGTGAAAAACCTTTTGCCACAAGCCTAGCTTTGTGCTTGTCCAGTGAGCCATCAACTTTATACTTGTTCTTGTAGACCCACTTGCAGCCAATTGGTTTGGTTCCAAATGGAGGATCAACCAACTTCCAAGTGCCCTTCTTTATGAGGGCATCATACTCCTTTTGCATCGCTTCTTTCCATTAATCATGATAAGCAGCTTATTTGAAGGAATTCGGTTGAAAATCTGTAGACAATTTCAATTCAGTATCATAAGAAACATCCATATCAACAGGTGAATTAGAGTCATCTACATCACCTCCATTTTGCTGGTTTCAATTTCTGGTTCCTGTTTTTCCAATTTCATCAGGATGAACACTTTCACGTGTCTTCGTCAACCACTTTGGGGGACCTTTCTGAGATGGTCCAGGCTAATCTGTTGATTGAATTGGGACTGAATCAATATTGGGTCTCCCAATTCTATCAATTACATCACTTAAAGCATCATCCGTTGTTGGAGTTTCATGTGGGGGAGAGTGTTCTTTAGAAGAAGATTCCACATGTTGATCTAGTATAGGAATCCCCCCTTCAAGATGTGGAATATAATTATCAAATTCTTGAAATGATTTTGCTTTTGCAAATCTATCCTAGCGATCAAGTTGCCACTCAACAACATTGTCAGTTTTAGATGATTCAAGAAAAATTACATCTCTAGATACAACAAACTTTTTATTTACTTCATCATAGAGGTGGTATGCTTTGAAGGTGTTTGAGTACCCCAAGAAGATACACTTACGACTTCTAGCACCAAGTTTGTTTCTATGTACCTTTGGTATCAAAGCACAACAGGTGGAACCAAAGACCCTGAGATGTTTTACCGAATGAACATGTCCATATCACGTTTCATAAGGAGTCTTGTTTCTTATAGCATTAGATGGACATATATTCTTTATATATGCAGCACATAGAACAGCATCAGCCCAAAACATTATCTTTACATTTTTGAAGAAAAGCATGGATCATACCATATTCAAGAATTTTCTATTCATTCTTTCAGCTACACCATTCTATTGGGGATTATAAGGCACAGTTGTTTGATGTTTGATCCCATGTTGGCAAAGATAGTTTTCAAATTCATTTGATTTGTATTCTTTTCCATTATCAATGCAAATAGATCCAATATGATATTGTGCATTTTTTTCAATCCATTTATGAAAATTCTTGAATGTTTGAAAAGCATAAGATTTGTTCTTCAATAAATAAACTGAGCACATCCTGGTGTAGTCATTAATAAACGTCATGATATATTTATTTCCATTTGTAGAAGGAATAGGCATTGGACCACATAAATCTGAATGAATGAGTTCAAGTTTCCTATGTGTTCTTGAATGTGAATCATGAAAATGTTGTTTGCTATGCTTTCCTAGAATGCAAGCATCACATTGCTTAAGTTTTCTAGGAATTGTAAGCAAACCAACAACACCATTTTTATTCAATAAGTGGAGATTGTCATAGTTCAAATGTCCAAATCTAGCATGCCATAATAAACTTGATGGTAGTGTACCTTCTTCATGATGAGCATTGTATGAGAAATCTTGTGCATGAGAAGAGGTTCCTTGCAGTTTGAGAAGCCTTTCTTCTTCTATTCCCGTCATGACAAGTGAGTGGTCAGATGCTTTTCTTACCTCAAGCTTGCCATCAAACATATGAATGGAATGACCTTGCTGACGGATGTGGACCAAGGAAAACAAGTTTCTCTTGAGCTGTGGGAGATATAGAACGTGATCCAGAAGAAAGTCTGGAAGACCATGCAGTTTAAGCCTGATTGTGCCAAGCCCTAATGGCTTGATTTTTGATTGATATGCTCCATCAACATTGCCAGTGAAATCTTAAAAAAAATCTTTTCTATGAGTCATGTGGTAGGTTGCTCCTGAATCAAGCAACCAATCATTTTTCCAGGAAGTAAGTGAAGCATTAAATAAATCTTCATATACTCCCATATTACATTGTGCCACAACATAGTGAGCGGATTCAGGTGCTTTACCTTTGTGTGTATCATCAGTTTTTCCTTTCTGTTGGTTTCTTTGCTGCTCAATTTTTTCCCATGGTAGCTTGCAGTGAAAATCTGCTTTTTTTTCTTGAGGGTGTCTGCCCCCCCCGTCTCTAAAATATCTTCCTCTTCCTCTTGAATGCATACTGTAACAAAAAATACTTCTGCTGATAGAAAAAATACTTCTGCCAATATATAGTAAATAACGTACTGAAAAGGGCATTCTCAAAGGGCATTATTGTCCACTAAAACTTCTAACACAAGGTTTTCATGTACCCATTGAATCACAACCATCACAACTTCAATACACAGAGAAAAATGACCTTCAAAACATACACAACTACCAATAAAAAATCAATGCATATGTAGTAGAAGAGCTTCAACGCATCATGGACATTTTGCCTCCACCAAACATTCTGCCATATCAATATAGGATTATATAATAAAATTTTACTGAATGTTGTGTTTCTTTCGCAATGTTAAGACCTTCTTTGCTCTGATACCATGTCAGGCCAGGGTTCAAATGTCAGCTTTCAAATTCCCCTACTATGTCAACAGAACAAATGCCCCCGGAGGCGCAAACGAGCCCAAGAATCACCGATAGGATTTACTCCAAGGCTGTGCAGAGACCTGACATTCCGACAGACGGTGCAAAGAGGAGCGCCTTACACATTACACAGTAGGCGATATCAGCTCCCTTACCACTTGCACATTACACAACGAAACGAAATGCTTCGATTCAGTGAAATGCCTAGCGTATTCGATTCAATGACCTTTTCATGCAGTGCAATTTATTTCTTCATTCTTCCCTAGAAAAATCAAATGACTCCTTCGACCATTAGTTCCTCCAATATAGGGTGTATGCAGTGTCAATACAATCAGACAATAGCATGTGAACGACAGTTCAATGCACATAAGAATTGAATGCAGGCATACCATTCAATGCAGTCCCTCAAATATTTTTCAACGCATATCATGGCCATTTAAACACCTTCACAGTCTCAGAATTTAGAACGCAGATAAATGCAGAACACTCCTCCAAAGATAAATTCATAGAAAAGCTCACAATCATATTTACCTCAACACGGAATTTTACAAGCCAATCTCCCATAAACTTTCACAGCACAACAGAACAAGAAAAATAGTGCTTAGCAGCTATGTATACCATGTCAACCATGCATATCAGATCCAAAACATGACCACGCATACGCATATTAGGTTTATGTTGCAACAAGACAATGTTCCATCTTCTCACAATAAAAAACGCAGTAATGTCTGTCATCAAGCGTTAAAAAATACCGAAGCATTTATTCGAAGGTCTAAAGATTACTAAAAGTGTGACAGCGTCTAGCATCCAGCGTTCAATTGTGTATGCGGACAGTATGGAGGAGTAGCATTGGCAGTGTCAGGAAGAGGAGCATTTGCAATGTCAGGTGCAGGTCTATATAAAAAGAATATAGCAGACAGGCAGAGGAGTTACAAGGATAATGAGAGCTAAAAGGGAGCTAGCTCTGATACCATGTCAGGCTAGGAAGTAACTCCATTAAGCAAAAAATTTATTCGTATATTCATTCGATCAGGTAGGTCTGTTATATACATGAGGGAGAGACTGTTCAGTTCATCTCCCAATGGCTGTTCACATTTCTCATTTATTTATTTA